>JASDQU011404636.1:31446-48624 GCA_032191745.1 Picea mariana
AAAAAAAAAAAAATAAGGGCGCTACTAGGAGCACCACTTTTTGATTTGGGGTTCAATTTTAAGGTTTTTATCTGCAATGGGTATCAATTTTCAAGGTCATGGTTTTAAGAAAGTTGTAATTTTAACCACCCCCCCATGTGTGCAAAAACAAAGGTACTACTAGTAGCACCACTTTTTGAAAAAGGGTAAAAACAACCACTAAATATGACCTCTAAAAAAAAAATATCTCTCGAGGGTTCTCATCACGTTGGTAAATTTATTTCTTCAAGGTTTTGGGATGGGGCCAATCTTGCATAGCTACAACTTTTCTGGGATCTACTCGTACTCCCACCTGACTTACAATGTGACCCAAGTATTCAACCTATGAAGCCCCAAAAACACATTTTGAGCATTTTATGAATAGTTGGTGATCATGTATGTGTTGCAATGCTATATCAACATTCTCTATGTGGTATTCCAATGTTTTACTATAGATTGACATATCATCAAACAATAGAAGAAAAAAATTGTGTAGGAGTGGGTGAAAGATCTTGTTCATGAGGCTCTGGAAGGTTAATGGAGCATTGCAAAGGCCAAAAGGAATCACTAAAAAATCATAATGAACTTCATGAGTATGAAAATCAGTCTTACGGATGTTTGTATTTTTCATATTAATTTGGTAGTACTCAAAATGAAGGTCCAGTTTAGAGAAAAACTTGGCCCCATGAAGTTCATACAAAAGGTCATCAATAACTAGGATAGGAAATTTGTCATTGGTAGTCAATTTATTAAGATCCCAAAAATAAGGACACAGGTTCCAAGTACCTTATTTGTTTGATACCATGACCATTGGCCATTTCAAATTAACTAAGGAAATGTGTTCCAAGACACAGGAGGAGATGGAATACATGTATAGGGTCCCTTATTCATCAACATTTGGAATCTTGATGTATCTGATGGTTTGCACAAGACCAGATATTGCACATGCAATGGGAGTTGTGAGAAGGTATATGAAAAATCCAGGTAAAGAACATTGGGAGGCAGTAAAGTGGATTCTCATGTATTTGAGAGGTAATGATACTGATGCATTATTTTTTGGAGGTTAAGACACTATTCTACAGATATATGTTGATTCGGATATGGCAGGTGATAAAGATAGCAGGAGGAGCACCAAAGGGTATGTTTTTAATGTAGGTGGAACAATAGTAAGTTGGATTTAAAAACTGCAAAAGGTTGTTTCAATTTCAAAAATGGAAGCATAATATGTTTTTGCTATAGAGGCTAGTCAAGAGATGATTTGATTACAAAGGTTTATGGAGGAATTGGGAAAGAAGCAGGAGAATAACAGGTTGTACTGTGACAGCGAGAGTGCCACTCACCTTGAAAACAAATCATCCTTACATTCAAGGACTAAGCATATAAAACTCAGGTACCATTTCATACGATCTATCTTAGAAGATGGACATTTGAAGTTGCAAAAGATACATACTAGCCATAATCCTATAGACATGTTAATAAAGGGAGTAACTAAGGAGAAATTGAGTTCCTTCTCAGTTTCAATTGGTCTTCAAGCATGAAGGCGAAGATGAGAAATTTGTCAAGTCCAAGGTGGAGTATATTCCAATAGGTACAACAATAGTGGATTTTTTGTGATCAGTCTCCAAGTGGAAGATTTTTAGTTGTGGAGCCTGATTAACTTCCTAATTTAGATGTTTGTTTCAATCGTGATTAGACCCCATTCCCTAATGTGTGTGGGGTATTTCCCCCCCACAACTATCTCCAGGGGGGTCCAGGGGGGTGACAATAATTTTTGTAGCCCCCCCTTGGCAGGGGATTCAGGGCAATGCCCCCAAAGAGAAATATTGGGAAAACTCGCCTTGTAAAATATTGTAATTTCATAGTCAATCTGGAGTGTTCATTATAAGGTCACAAATCTGACGGTAGAAGTTATTTTATGGTTTTTTTTTTCCTAGAAGGAAATGTTTGACAACATAGGTATTCCAATAGAGGACAAACACCTTCAGTAACCACTCACATAACCAGATCAAAGATCAACACACCGATGTTTTCACGTGGTAAAACCCCTACGGGGAAACATCCACGGCCCCAGCCAACGCAGCCACTTGGAGCAGTTTATTAATGAAAAGAAAAAGATTACATAGAGATTTTACAACAGATTTTCTCACAATTGATCATCGGCAAATGACCCTCCATGCTCTTTAAATAGAGAGCATGAACCAATCGAGTGTTAAGCCACAAATCAATGGCCATTAAGATCAAGGAGAGTATGAACCGTTAGATCACTCTATGTTAGAAACATATCGTGACCGTTGGATTTCCTAACTACAAATGCATACTAATGCATACTAAAGAAACAAACTAAGCAACACACTTTTAGCTAACGAAATATTAGACCAAGTAGATCTTAACTAACTCCTAAGTGTCTAAATATCCTAACATCCCCCCTTAAGAACAACTTGGGATAGGATTGAAGGATTTACAATAGTAACACAATAGGAGAATGAAGGAGACATTAGAGCCTATCTCCCCTTAATGAAAACTTCCTGAACTCCTAACATAGATCGAAGTTTGGAAAACTTCGCTTCTGTAAGAGACTTTGTGAAAATGTCTCCAACTTGATCTTCTGTAGGGAAAAAGAGCACTTCAATAAATTGATCATGAATTAGCTTTCTGATGAAATGCATGTGTAGCTCGATGTGTTTTCTATGCTGATGTTGAACTGGGTCTTTGGTGATCTTGATGGCACTCTGATTGTCACACCAAACGTTGGTCAGATGTTGGTGCTGGAATCCAAATTCTGAAAGGATCTGTCGAAGCCACATGGCTTCCTGACTTGCATTTACCGCTGCTTGATACTCTAATTCTGCTGAAGAAAGTGCAATAGCCTGTTGTTTCTTACAGGCCCAAGCGACAGGTCTTGAACCAAGGCTGAAAACATAACCTGCAATAGATTTCTGATCATTAGGGTCGCCAGCCCAATCTGAATCAGTGAAACCAACCAATAAAGGAGTCCCCCCTGAACTGTAATGTATCTCGAACTGAACTGTACCACGAACATAGAGAAGTATCCTTTTAGATGATTTCCAATGGCTTTCATGGGGTGTTTGCATATATCGGGAAACAAGACCAACAACAAAGGAAAGATCAGGACGGGTATGAGTCAAGTATAAGATGCTACCAACTAACTGACGGTATAGGGTGGCATCAACTTCAGGAGAAGTACAGGTGGCAAAAATCTTGACTCCAGACTGGAAGGGAGAAGGGGTTGGTTTACAATCGTCCATGTGAAAGAGACAAACGAGGTCACAAGCATACTTAGACTGGGAAAGAAAAATTTCTTCATTGGTTTGCAAAACTTGGAGGCCAAGGAAATAGTGCAGAAAGCCTAGTCTGTCATTTCAAATTTCTTCTTAAGGCTGGTTTTCACATGGTTTAAATGTTTTGAGTCACTACCAGTAAGGATAAGGTCATCAACATAAAGGACAAGGATTATGAGATGGCTTCCTACTTTCTTGGTATAGACATTAGGATCATAATGGCATCTAGAGAATCCAGTGGAAATAAGAAATCTATCCATTTTGGCATACCAAGCTCGGGGAGCTTGATTGAGACCATAAAGAGATTTCGTGAGGTGAAAAATAAGGATAGAGTCATTCTGGACATAGGTAGGAGGTTGTTCCATGTAGATTTATTATTGAAAATCTATGTGCAAGAAGGAGGATTTAACATCCATCTGATGGACCTCCCATTTATGTGAGGCAGTAAGGGCAAGAACAAGGTGGATGGAATTCATTTTTTCTATAGGGGCAAAGGTTTCATTATAGTCAATTCCTTGAACTTGGGAAAATCCTTTGGCAACTAACCGAGCCTTGTTTCTTTCAACACTTCCATCTGATGCATACTTATTATGTAGACCCATTTTCATCTAACAAGTTTTCTTCCTTTTGGAATAGGTACAAGATCCTGAGTATAGTTTTCCATTAAAGAACGATACTATTCATTCATTGTTGTATCCCAATCTGGATGATCTAAAGCTTCTACAAATGTCTCTAGATCATGAGTTTATGAAACTTGAGCTAAAAGAGAAGAGGCTCGCTAGAATTGTGAATGTGTCTGACGTTGATTTGAAGGATCACTAACAACATCACTAGTTGCTTCTCATGTTGAACGGATCCATCTAGGAAGCAGTGGAGCTAGTGCTAGTTCAGGTTCAAAGGACTCATCTGGAGGAGGGTGAGCAGGCAGAGGTGGATTTTCATCCTCACTGTCATCATCTGAAGAAGAAACTAGATCATAAGAAGGCACAAATGCCAAAGATGGATCGCAGGCCAAAGAAGGCACAATCACCAAATTAGTCTCACAGGCCAAGAGATTTTCATCAAATTTAACATCTCTTCTAATAATAATTTCATTACAATGTGATTCAAGAAGTCTATAACCTTTGACATCTTCAGAATAACCAACAAATATACACTTCTCACTTTTAGGCTACAATGCTTTCCTTTTCTCATCAGGAATGTGAGCCCATGCTATACTGCCAAATACATGGAAGTGACTTACATATGGTTTAATTTTAGTCCAAGCTTCTTCCGGTGTTATATTTTTAAGAGCCTTCTTGGGAGTGCAATTTACTATGTAATTTTCACAGTTGATGGCTTCCACCCAATAATTTAGACTTAATCCCTTAGATTGGATCATAAATTAGCCATTTCTTTTAATGTGTGGTTCTTTCCCTCAGCAACACCATTTTGTTGTGGTGTATATGGAACAATGTGTTTCATTTGGATTCCCTATGTAGTGCAGTAGCTTGTAAAATTATTGTTCACATATTCCCCTCCATTATCTGTTCTTAACCTTTGAATTTGATGTCCAGATTGCTTTTCTACAAGGGCCTTGTAGGCCAAAAACTTGTCAAAAACTTCACTCTTGAGTTTTAAGAAGTAAACCCAAGTATGTCTGGAAAAGTCATCAATGAAAGTTAAGAAAATCATGCACCCAAAAAAAGAACGAGAAGAAAGTGGACCACACAAATCACTGTGAACAAGTTGCAAAGGACCCGAGGCATGCCAAGAGGCACATTTGTCAAAACTATCCCGATGATGTTTGCTGAGAACACAATCGACACAAACACCATCTCTACATGAAACAAGAGGAAGACCAATCACCATTTGTTGATTACATAGTTGCTGCAATGAGCGGCAATTTAGATGACCAAACCGCTCATGCCAAAGTTTGCTCAAGTCATCGCTATGAGCAATAAAGACTGATGAAAAAGATGATGACCCAAAGTTGTCAAACTTGTACAACCTGGTAATATCATCAACAATTCCAGTTGCAAGAACATGCTTAGGATCTTTTAGATCCTTGATTACAACTTGGTGAGGTGAAAACTCGACGGTTTTACCTTCACCTAAATGAGTGATTTTATATACTGATAGAAGGTTACAAGAAAGACTTGGAACACATAATACATCATTGAAATGACCAACTACTCTAGATCCTACAACACTAAGAGATCTATCATCACCAACAAATATTTTCTTGGTGTTAAATTCATTTAGAGCAGAAAATATGGCTTTATCCTTAGCCATATGATAAGATGCTCCTGAATCAATAAGCCACTCATCAGAAGAAGAAGTAGTAGTAGAAATTGAATTGAAGGAGAAACCACAAGCAAAAAGTGCATGTCCGTGAGAAGAAGAAGTAGAGTCAATACTGATGTTGTGCTTCTTCATCACTGCTTCTAAAGCTACCATCTTCTTGAAACATTTGGACTCATCATGACCATCTTTATCACAAAAATTGCAATGTCTATTAGTATTCTTACTTTTATATTTTGCTCCTTTGTCACCAGTAAGAGCTGAACCTGTCTGAGCAGGTTTGGGACCCTTATGTTGTTTGTTGTTGTAGCGAGGATGTTGCTTCTTGGGATACTTGGGTTTATATTTTTGTTGGGCAACTAAGGCTTTGTTGGAGGGGCTTACAGTGTTGATCACTCCAAATTGTACAAGTTTATCTTCCTCTCGAATCAAAGAAGCACAAAAGGACTCAAGACTGGGTTTTTCATAAGCTTCTTCACCTAGAGCCTCTCTCATGGCATAAAAGGTAGATACAAATACAGAATATGCACTACCTAGCTTATAAAGAATAAGATAGATGCAATGCTCTTCCTCCATCTTTATCTTACATTCTTCACATTAAATTATGAGTGTTTTAAACCTAGATAGATAGTCTCCAAGGCAATAAAAATCGTTTGGACTCAAGGTCATTAATTTATTTTCTAACTGTTGTGCTTGAATAATATTGAGTTTACCAAACACAGATTCAATCGTGTCCCAAGCTTCTTTGGGGTCATCAATATCTTGAATGTGGTACCTTAAATCAGGAGAGATGGAAATTCTAATTAGTCCACTTGCTTCGTCATTCCTATTATCCCACTTGGCTTTCTTATTAGCATCAGTGGGTGCTTTTTCCTTTCTGAAGGTAATCCGGTACAAGTGTTTACTTCTTAATAAATCTTCCGTATGAGATTTCCATGGGAAGTAGTTGTTGCTGGTAAGAAAAACAGTACTTGTAGAAGCCATATTAAATATGCAGATAATATGGATTTAAAAACTAAAACTAATGATCTGGATGGAAAGAGCTCGAAAAGTTATGCGGTTTTAAAAAAACGACACTGAAAATGGACTTCCAATGTTATAATTATGCCCTTTTAAACAAAAAGGCACAATCAGTGACCAAATGACCATGTGATTGTGTAAGTTGCTTTATGAAGTGACCCACTTTTTATAAAGAAAAGTGGGGATCACTTTTACAATGAAGTTACTTTATAACAGAAAAGTTGCATGGAAAATAAATAACTCTAAAATAAAATATTAAAGCTACTTATAGTGATTCACTTTTATACTTGAAGTGAAATACACTTTACAATTTTAGCATGAACTTTTTCAAAAAAGGTAACAAAAGAGAGACTTGAACTCAAGAAATCTACTTAATAAGACAACTTTTAACCAAATGATCTAGCAAAACATATTGTAATATTCAGAAGGAGGATTGTTGTTGTTGTTGAAGATGGCCTTGGAGAGCGTGCTAAAAAAAACTCTTTTCATACAAGAAAAAAATTTCGCTTCTAGATGACAACAAGAGTTAGATCTCGGTTAGCTTACCTGGAAGATGCACCTTTTCCTATCTGTTTTTGATTTTCTGAGATTGCACAGGGCATGGGGAAAAGAGAATATGCATATATAAAAGAGTAGCAACCCGGAAATAAATAAAAAAAGAACGAAAAAAAACCAAAACACTACTCTGCAAAAATTTTAAAAAATGTGTATTCAAGCTTTATACCTCCGGATTTGACTATAATGGCTGTATCTTGGGCAAACAAAAACCTTTTCGAGTGAAACAAAAAGTGTTCCTAACTGAAATGAGTGTTCTGAACGCAATGGAACAGTCCTCTCAGCCCATAAATGTAAGAAATTGACAAAAAGTGGAGATGAGGAAACTCGGCTTCACGATCTTGATATTCAATAGGAGCGAGTCTTCAAACTTGCTCTGATACCATGTTTGAAAACACAGGTATTCCAATAGAGGACGAACACCTTCAGTAACCACTAACATAACCAGATCAAAGATCAACACACCGATGTTTTCACGTGGTAAAACCCCTACGGGGAAACATCCATGACCCCAGCCAACGTGGCCACTTGGAGCAGTTTATTAATGAAAATAAAAAGATTACATAGAGATTTTCTCAGAATCGATCATTGGCAAATGACCATCCATTCTCTTTAAATAGAAATCATGGACCAATTGGGAGTTAAGCCACAGATCAATGGCCGTTAAGATCGAGGAGATTATGAACCGTCGGATCACTCTATGTTGGAAACATATCGTGACCGTCGGATTTCCTAAATACAAATGCATACTAAAGAAACACACTAAGAAACACACTTTTACCTAATGACATATTAGACCAAGTAGATCTTAACTAACTCCTAAGTGTGTAAATATCCTAACAGGAAAACCTCTCTTATGAGTGAATTGTATTGTAGTTGTGTGTTATTGTGAATATTGTATTCTGAGAGAGGAGACTGTGAGAGAAAGAAGAGGAAGTTACAGTGGGTGTGTTGTAGGTTGTATCTCTTCATTTTGATAGATAATAATAAGGAAGGACTTGGAAATTTCTCTAGTGAACGTAGCCCACACTGGGCGAACCACATATATCCATGTCTCTATTTTATTGTGTATCTTTTGTGTTTTATTTTCACATTTGTTTTATTTTATTTCTCTGCGATCATGTTTTTCTAACAATACCATGGAGGAAGCACAAGCTTTGGAAAGAACAAATAGAGAATTGAGGAGGGATACAATATCTAAAAGTGGCAGTTGAAAAAGATAAGAGAGATCAGATGAAGATAGTTGGTGGTGAAGGAGATGATTAATAGAGAAGAGAGTATTGATGCCTACATGAAAGAATTAGTGGGGTTGCAGAAGATACGAGAAAACATTGGTTGATGGTTGAAGGAACAAGGTTTGGTGGTGAAAAAGAGTCCAGAGAGTAGAAGGAAGGGAGGAGTAGTGTCTAGTGATTCAAATTATCTAACTAAGAGGGGAAAGAAAGTAGGTAGGAATGTTAATTCAAATGGATAGGAACCAAAAAATGAGAGGTCCAATAGAATTTGGAGGAAATGTAGACCAAAACACTAGAGAGGGCATACCATTGATATGCAAAAGGGAAAGGTTATTGACGATGTGATACAGTTATTTGAGATGGAGGAGAAACAAAAAACATACATGGTACATGAGGAATATAGTAGAGCCAACCCTAAACAGTCATCACCCCTTATGCATTCTAGAAAATTGAAGTTAACCATTAGTTTATTTTTTAGTCCTATTATTCAATCACTTGTTAATGATGGAATAAGTCAGAGTAGTGGTGGACTACCAAGTGGAGGAGGAAATTTAAGTACTGGTGGATGAATATTAGTAACTGTGAATTCTACTTTTGGAGGAAGAGGTATATTGATTACTCAATGAGGACCTAGGTTTCATTCTAATAAGTAGTTCAATACATAACATGGTTGGAATAGCCAACAATTTGATACTAGTTTGATTTATAAAATATCTACTAATTTTTTTATTGTATCGAGAGGTTCTCTATAGCCCAGTATGGGGGAGATGTTGTCATTTACATACATAATTCTACATTAAAAAATAATAAAAAATACAATTAATCTAAATTACAATCACATGTAAGGTGTTTCCATTACACATTACACAATTGTCTCATGAGCTCATGAGCGGTTGAGATGGAGACAATTATCGCGACTTTGACATTGATGGAGGTGGTAATTTGTGGTTTGGATACTTTCTACAGCTGATACTATAGCTCTGACTCCATGAAACGTTTTTTTTTTCTGGATGCATATTCCTTACAAATAGTTCTTTTATACTTTTTAATGACCAAAAAAGAGATGTCCAATCTAATTCATAAGAAAACTCTATCTTGATAAACTTAAAATATTCAATAAAAACAATGGTGGTTGAGAAAAATATTTCTAATTGTAGTATGATGGCTTTGAAAATATTAAAATCACTAAACATTGGGAATAATTTTGTTGTGGAATTTAATTTTATCAGAGGCGATTAAAACCCTACCTCGAATAAGAGAGCCAAGAGGGAGAGAAATCTTAGAGACCACCATATACATTGATTATGTCCATTAATGGTGTCAAGAGACTAAGAAACTCATCATTTATATGGTCGATGTCCCTAGAAGAAAGAACCACAATGTATGGAAAGGTAGATGTTTTCAGTTGATCAAATATACCATCTATTATTTGGGTGGGGAATCAATGAAACTAACCAGAAAATGAGGGGATTTGGGGTTCTTTGATTAAAATGCACACTCAAATGGAATTATTGTCCCCTTATATCAATGGAGCAAGACTAAAAACATGCCTGAATCATAATCCTTTAGTGAATAGTTGGAGGATAATATCAATTGAATTATTCATTCCCATCATTTATACCATGCATCTTTCCAAAGTGCATAGTATCTCATAAAACCTTGTTGTTGTAGTCTAGAGGAAAGTAAAAGAAGTTATCGATAGATCCATACACAAATAATTACACACTATAGCATTATATACAAGAGCACAGAGACATATAGAAGAGGAAACACAAATGGAGAACCATCAATAGATTTTATTATACATAACTCCAGAACAACCTATGTATTCCCATTACATGATAGTATGTGTGTGTGTGTGTGTGTGACATACAATTACTAGTCAGTTACATTCCTTAACTGGTTGGTCGACGCTAATTTTCTATTAGACCAAGTTCCTAACCAACTACTACAATCGACTTGGCTAGTCAACTAGCAGGTCTAGTCAGTGGGACTAGCTCCTACAACATCTCCCCCCTCTTTAATTCCTTTTTTGTCTTGAGCAAGAGGGGAGTGTGACAAAATACAAAAATATTCTATAATTTCCTCTTTGAGGTTATTACAAAATGAGAAAGAGAAGAGAAGAAGAAAAATGTTCTACAAGGATATGCTAAAGCCGAGTTTCTTTGTTCATTCCTTATGTGTTGGGTGTATTATCTAATCCTTTAATGAATTATGTGGTTCCTTGGGTTCTATGAGTTGATTGTCATAAAATAATACCAAGTCTCCATTGTTGATGTCCTTTTTTCTGAGATGTCAGTCATGTCAGGATTTCTATTGAATTTTTTGTATCTCCTGATGTTGTTGTGCCAACATTCTCTCTTCTTCTAGTTGATTGAGTTGATAGAATCATTTCAATGTGTTACGTCTATGGTAAAATTCCATGGAAGAGTCTATGTGGCCTATATTGGCACATAATTGTAGTGGGATTACAAATTCTTGACCATAAACTAATTTGAATGGTGTTTGACCAGTTGATCTTTTATATGTTTTTCTGTAATCTCGTAATATTGCTAAAACTTTTTCATCCTAGTCGTATTTGTCTAGCCCACATATTTTAGTTAGTCCCTTTTGTAATGTTTTATTAAATGATTATATTGCTTTGTTATCTTGTGGATGATACGTAGTCATTTTTCTATGATCGATTAGGAACGTTCTGAGTATTATGTCGATTATTCTATTGATAAAGTGTGTTCCTTGATTGTTGATTATTGTCAAAGGGAAACCAAATATGGTAATTATGTTTTCATAGATAAATTTTGGACTTGTTTATTCTGTACAATTCTCAATTGGTTTAGCTTCTTTGCATTTGGTTAGATACTCAACGAATGCAATTTATGTACTTTCTCTTGATATTTTAGCTCTTGCTGGGAAGGGTTCGACAAAATCAATAGCCCAAATTTCAAATGGTAAACTTGATTTTACTAAATGTAGTGGCATTTAATTTTTCTATAATGGTTGTCCCATCCTCTGGCATTTATCACATTTCTTTATTTTCTCTCGAAAATATTCATGTAGTGTCGGCCACCAAAGATCATCTTGAAGTATTTTTCTTTTTGTCATGTCGACTTGAAAATGTCCTCCTGCTGGGCCTGCGTGTGCCTTGAAAATGATGTCTTCTCATTCATGCTCTAGTGCAAATATTCACAGGATATTATCCAGTCTTAATTTGTAAAGGTATCTATTTATAAGGGTGAATGGTGCAACTTTCATTTCTAGGATATTTTTCTTGTTGGATGGGAGGTCCTCAGATGCTTTCCCATATTCTAAAAAATTCACAATTTCCTCTAATTCGTTAGGGGATGATTCCACCCTAAATAAATTCACATATGAGAGATCATTGTCTATCCCAATCAGATATTCTCCTGTCTCGAGTCGGGATAGGTGATATGGGCCTACATTTTTCTTCCCTGGCCATACTACTATCTCAAAGTTGAATTCCCGGAAGTGTAATAGCCAACGAAAAATATTACCATGGTGAACTGGTTTGTTGACAAAGTATTTTAAACCTTGATGATTAGTGAAAAATACAAAGGGATTCACTAGGAGATAGTGTCTGAATTTTTGCAGGGAAAAGATCATTGCTAAAGATTTAGTCTTAGTCGTTGAGTAATTATGTTCTTCTTTATTTAGCTTATGGTTTCCATATGCATTGGGATGGTCGGCCATATCATTGTATGGATGTTCTAAAATTGTGCCAACAACAACATTAGATGCATTGACATGTACATGAAATTTTCTAGTCCAGTCGGAAAAACTTAGTATTAGTGCTTCTAACAACTTCCTTTTTAATAGTTTAAAAGAGTTGTTAAATTCTTGACTCCATTGAAATTATTATTTTTTCTTTAGTATCTCGTCAATTGGAAAATTAATATCAAAATAATGTTGAATAAACTTCCGATAATATCTAGTGTGTCCAAGGAATATTTTTATTTGTTTCTGATTGACTGGTGATTTTAAATCGAGGATGATTTTTATCTTGCACATATCGACTTTGATGTAGTATTTTCATAAAATGTGTCGCAATAGTATGTCTATTGGTGTGACAAATATACATTTTTTTATATTTAAGGATACGTGAATCTTCCTGCATCTCTCTAGAATCATCCATAGACATTGTATATGCTCCTTTAGGAGCTTGTAGATAGTCCAATCGTTGAATTATATGACCATTTTTTTATAAATGTATTCTTGAAATTCCTTGACCACTCTCCTGGAGAAGACTTTCAGGGCATTTTTTAGACCAAAGGGCATGAATCTCTATGCAAATGATCCGAACTCGGATACAAATGTAGTTTTTTATTGATCTTATTTAGATATAGGTACTTGATTGTATCCGAAGAATGTGTTGGTAAAGGAATATCATTCATTCCCTACAAATTCATTGATGATCTCATCAGCATATGGTGTTGGAAATGGATCTGTTACTATGAGCTTGTTTAGTCCTCGGAAGTTGACACAGATTCTTAGATTCTTGGGGTCATGCTTCCTTGGTTGTACGACCATGGGACTTACCTATTCTAACTTATCAATAGGATATGTTATTCCTAAGGTCTGCATTTAACTGCTAAAGGGAAAAACTAGGCCACCTCAAGTTTAGAATGGTTGATTTTTAATTTTTGTTGGTCAGTTGGAGGCTTGTTTCTAGCAAGAAAAGAGAATGATTGGGTTGGAAAATGATATTGATGAGGGTCCTCCTTGGATGGTGGCATAAAAACGACACACAAGTCAAATAATAAAAACAAATGGGAACAACAAACCACTCAATGAATAATCCACTACAAGAAGTTTAATACTTAAAATATCATTTCAAGATGTTAAACATCTATCAAAAAAAATTTAATCCTTCAGGTTGCGATAAAAAAAAATCTTCACCAAGCATTAGCCATTTTCATAGGTTGCATATCAATAAAGACAAGTTATACAATAGCCAGAGGAAATGGAATGTACTTGGCACAAATAAAAAACTGCATTCAAGATAAGGTAAAAACACATGAAGATTTGAATGAAACACTGTCATCAAGAGTATGTTCACCAGGTAGGGAGCTTTAATCCATGTATAAAATGGATCTAACCAGTCTGATGTATTTCTATCATTTCCAAAAAACTCCCACCCCCAAAGTATACAAAAACTGCATATTTATCAGGGTTGAAGAGGCTCTCGTTCATCTGGGTCTGAGACTTAACTCTACATTAACAATTGTAGAACGACTAATTAACTTGACTAAAAACATGCTGGAGTACAAAAATGTATACTTCACACTTGACTTAATAAAAAAGAGTGGTTCTTATCACACATAGAAGACCACTTATTAATTTAATCTAAAACGGTTTTGGAATTGATTAACTAAAAAATACTACTGTCTCTGAGACTGAACTGATGCATGCATTGGATGAGCTGTAATTGTGGCAGAAACTGATTTAAAGTGATAGAGATGATTTCTACATTGATCATGGTGTGCACGTGCACTGTTGGAGGCCACTGGAGACAACTAGATGTGTAGCGTGAAAATCTCTCGGAGTGATGTGGTGACCTGACATCATATAAGCACGTGATTGCAGAAGTTGTTGAGGGTGGTTTGGGTCCACACCTCTACGACTCCTGCAATCCACCAGAAGTTTCCACGTACCTCATAAAATATACCATCATTTCAATTGCGGGACCACTCTGGAAAATTAATGTTTGATCAATTTTTGTCCCCACAATGAAGTGTGACCATCGATCTTGTCACAATCTATGATCTGGGTGGCCCTGCTACTTTAGCACCCCTACTAAATTTCTATTCGTCTTCCATATTAGAACTTCCCTATCTGATTTATTGATGGTGCCAATTTATATGAAAAGTTTGTATAACTCCCAGAGTAGTACGATCCCAAAATGACGTGGCGGTCTCTCGGTACTTTGGATGATATTCCTTTCTTACCTGCTACAAAGATCAACGGTTCCTGTTTATTTGAGATCAATGTCCGCAATTACTTTGGGAGTTTGAGCTTCAGGATTTTTCTTCTACGTGCTCACGCTATCCTCTGAAGTTACCTATATCTGAAGTGAGAGAGTTTCCTCTGCGTGTCCTCGTTGATGGATGGTCCAGATTCACTTTGGTAGTTTTCTTCTACTTCCTCGTGCTATCCTCCGAAGTGTCATATTTCTGAAGTGAGAGAGATGTCATCGCGTGTCCTCGTTGATGGAATACCGAGATTCACTTAGGGACTTCGGGTAATTCTTTCTCTGGTGCTTCAAAAACCTTACAGAGTGCTAAGTCTCCAAAATGAATGATTTGCCTCCACGTGTCCTCGTTGATGGATGGTCCAGATTCACTTTGGGACTACGGGTGTTCCAACTTTGGGAGTTTTCGATGCATATTTATTACAATCATTTAAAGTGTCATATCTTTGAAGTGAAAGATCTTCCTCCACGTGGCCTCTGGATTTGGACGGTTCGCAATTACTTCGGGATTTAAGGCTTCGACAGTCCTTTACTCACTTAACTCTGCTTGTTTCCTTCCGGAGTATGAGATCGCCTAACACATGTCCCTTGCTTGAAGATCAATGGCCATGAGTGATTGTGGAGACTCAACTCGCTCTATCTTTAATTTCCTTCCCGATCCCCACAATGAGAAGATGCTTGTTCGTAGCGGGATCGATATGCACCATTGATCTGTTGATCTAGCAATATCAACGATCTTGAGCGATTGTGGGCTCACAACTTGCAGAAAATTTAATTTTCTTCCCTATCCTCGCAATACCTCCCCACCATCGATCTCTCTCCAATGAAATCTGACGGTTGTGACTTAATATTTCTTAATATGATGGTTGATAATTGAACTCATTTGTTTTCTTGTATTTCAATGCTGACATGGCCTGCTCTAATTCACAGTCAAATCTGTGGGAGATTACTGAGCTTAAAAAGGAATTGGCGGATCTGGATGTCTCCTGCACACAGGAAAGGCTTGGTGGGCCTGTTTCATGCTCAATTAGTGGCAAACATGATGACATGTATTTCAAACTCAAATCATACATGCAATTATCTTTCAAGGAAAACAAAAATAATTCGGTGCAAAGAATCAGTCAAGCAATATAATAAGGAAAACCAGGTCATTGAACAGATGGGAAACGAAATTTATCAACCAAAAGAGAAAAATTCGACGAAGGCATAGGTAAATGAGAAAGGAGAGGTAGGGGTGCAGACCCATGTTACAACATTGGCTCCAACCGAGGATAACACTTCCCTGCGAGGTGTTAAGGGAAACATATCAATGCCTTTGAATTTAATAAATTTCCCCTCACCTTCCTTCTCTTACCTTGGTTCTGTCTGCCAGCCATGTATCTCATAAAATTAACACTTAAGCTAACCCCAGTTATTTTGTTGGGATATCGAGTCTTTACTGAAACTTGAAACTATAGCTAAACCCCAGTTCCTTTGTTGGGCTATGGAGTCTCCTATTCAAACAAGCTATTGAAAACCAACACACTGAAAAACAATCTGCGAACTAAAAATTAAAAATGCTCGAACTATGAGCTTATTTTCCTACTACCTACTCTATTCAGATGAAAACCAACTCAATCATGTGTAATTACAATTCCAATGAAACCAATAAAACATTTGACTGAGAACCGTAACTCTGTGCATGTCACTGTTTATAATAATCCCAAGAGAATATATCAAATGTGACAAAATGTTGGCAGGCATATGGTACTTATAGTTGCAAATGATGATCATGCTAAAAATTTCAACCTTTGGGATTTTGGAAAATAATAATCCATCCATATTGCTATTTAATCTTGAAACTCATGAAAATCCTCCAACTGGTTGAGAGGACAAAGTTGTTGTTGTGTAAGATATGCATTATAAACAAGACTGATTTTATCCTATCCTCGTCGAAATGGCTCATGAAATTCATGTGATTTAAAACCATAAAGGGAAGAAAAATACTCCTGATATTTCTCATATTGTTGTTTGAAATGAATGGGCATGTCTTCTACATTGCTGGTTTTTCTTCGTTCTATCTCTAGAATGTCATCTTCAGACTTATAGATTTCCTGTTTCTCAACAATTTCAGAAGGAAGGGGAAAAACTTGCTCGTGAACTTCAACATCACTTTCCTCATATTTATTCAAATCTTAATGAGAACATAAAACAACATATGTATCATAACAACGACTAACTGAGTCACCTAGAATAATGCAAGATGTATCTAAAGCCTTGTTATCATCAATTTCATCATTAATGTAATTACCAACATCATCTTTTTGAATAAAAGGATCAAAAGAAGACTCATATGTAACTGAATCTTCCTCCACTTCCACAATAGAAAAATCCCTTTTATTTTCACTACTAGAAGAACTAATAAGTAACTGTCGAATATGAGATCCAAATTCTTCACAACATTTTTCAAAAAGTAAATCAGTTGGAAAAAACATTTTACAATGCTTATTGAATTCAACATGGAACTGTTCCAGGGAGGAGATGCTAGTAGGGGGCAAGGATCGATACCACTCACGAGCATCTCCCTCTAGTGAGTTCATGAAAATTTTCATTAATACATCCTCATGATGTATTCCCCACTGATGCATGAGTTCATGAAAATCAATAAAATGCTCAGAAGGGTTGTCATCTCTATGTTCTCTAAATCTAGGCAAGAAATCACCCCACTCATCTATAGTAGGAACAAAATTTGGAAAACCAAGAACAACAAAGGAATTTAAAGGAGCAAACCTCAGAGCCAAGA
>JASDQU011404637.1:0-10291 GCA_032191745.1 Picea mariana
GAGAAGAGATAAATCCAATGTAATAGGTCTCAAATAATTGTGCAAAATCTAGGTCGATCCGTATACAGATGATGTCTGATGCGCTACAACTTGAAGGGGTACCCACAAGGGTTACAAGGGTGGCCAACAAATGTGCTCTTAAGTACCACTTGTATTTATTGCGTGTATGAATGCCTCAACCGTAGGTTTATGCGCATAACGACAGATCTTTGTAGCTTATAGATGGAAGAATACGTCTCTACCCTAAAAATATTAACCCACAATTTTCTGCCAAGGAAAGTGCTCTGATACCACTTTTAATATTCTAGATATAAAAAGTATGAAAAACATAAATAAAATTCTAGAAATGTCAGATAAACAACAATATAACCAGAAAAACACCATAATAACACTGAAATGATATCAGAATAACACCAGAAAGAAGACTTTGATTCTGAGAGCAATGTTCACTTGCCTCTTCGAGGGGGCTACCTCGAGTTGAGTAGAGATCTATTACAATAATATCCAAGCTAGGGTTCTCATATCCTAGAATCATATTTATACTAAATATGTCTATCAAAAGAACTATCTAGAGGAAGATCATTCTAGAAGCGGAAGCTTCTATTAGGTCTTCTTACATTCGAATTATTCTACCTTATTGCAAGGACTTATTAATATTGACCTTTATTACATATGAATATATTGTTCTACCTACATGAGGGGTTAGGTCCCTAACATTGTTGGAAACACCCAAAGAAAATATAAATTGTAGTGCAAAAATATAAATTAAAATTACAGTAAAAATTAAATTTTAAGGAAAGGTAAAATAAGATAACAAAAATAAAATCTTCATACTTAGTGGGTANCAGAGTGTGTTGTTAAGCCACTCCGTGTTGAAAAGTCATTGGTTCGAAACCTGCGAGGACAAAAAATCCAACCATGTTAAGGGTTGGTGTGGCTCAGGTCGGATGCGATCCCCAGGTGATTTTGACGGCTTAGATGCCCTTGAGTCACAGTTTCTCAAGCCATAGGTTAATCTCGATGCCAACAAGTTCGGCCACATTAACAAACAAAAAAAAGGGTTATTGATATTCTTATTGCTCAAAGATAAAGATTACAATATTCCCATAGAAAGATTACAAAACTCACATATATTATATTCAACATAACTACCACTGCTACATGAAATGCTACTATTAGCCTCTGTTAATTGTTGTCACAATTCCAACATAAATAAGATTGAGACTAGTCGTCCCATATTTTAAGTGTTGTGGCCCTTTCTATTGTGTTTTGAATATCCCACCATTCTTTCATTTCTCAATGTTTTTTTTGTGTATTTGAAAACATTGTGAGCTAGTTGGGTGATTTGATGTAGAATCAGTTTTACCTTTTATTTCAAAGAAATATATTTATTTTTTTTATACAAAAAAATATGTTCATATATGAATTTTTAGTGAAAATGAATAAGTACAAAAAGATTTTATACACTAAATTGATACGTAAAATGATCTTTGGACTCTTGTTTTCCATCCATTTCTTTCTGTAGCTGGAATTGGATCTACTACTAGCACTGAAATCTCTAGGTCACTCGCATCTATAATTCGTCTTGTCGGAGCAAGGAGGGGAGGAGGAAATACACGTTGAATAGGCAGAAGGATATACAGCGATAGGTAGGAGGAAACACACAGTGGCAGGGCAAAGACACATAGCGGAAGACACAACATTGGTAAGAGAATACATAGGGGCAAAGACACCTTAAGCAACAACACAAAGCACATCACCCTTGTATTGGCTCCGCTGCTTCAACCTAGTCAAATGAAACTGGAATGGGCTGTACCTCTCCCACTAGTGGGATCACTTGCTTCGTTGCTGCTTACTTTGTTGCTTGATTTTCTCTTGAATTGATGTGTAAATTAATTTTAATCTTAAAATTAGATTATCATTATTATAATCTTGTAACACTTCACACCTAATAATATATTTAACGGGTCACAAATACTATGCATATCTATAAATATAGATAATGTCAATGTATTACCAATAGATAGATTTATTTCTTATTTTATTGGTAAAATAAACTTATATAAAGAGTGATTAAATGATGAGTAAATGATGATGGATCTCCATATGAGTCTTCAACTTACAATTTTTTAATGTTATATAACTTCTATTGGGATGAATGCATTTTGTATTTAAAAAATAATTTTTTATAATTCACATATATTTAAAATGATATTTTTATAATTTTTTAAAGGTTAATAAGATTATTTGAATAAAAACATTGTAAAATTATTTTTTAACAAATATTATATTGATCAAGAAATTCTATTAACTGTAGAAAATGATTAAGAAATATTGTTTTTTTTCTTTTGTAAATTCCAACACTATTGCATTAAAAATACAAGTTAGTTGTGGGGAGATCAGTTTTCAACCTGGAAAAATATGCCTTCCCAAGCTCTGAAACTAGGCTTAATGAAGCTTGAAAAACATGCTTGCCCTTTGAAGGGAAAGGAGGCTCACAAAAAACATTTAAAATATTTGACCTTGTAATTGCTATCATGAAAATATAGACTAAACTAGACTGTAAAACCTGAAAATAAACAAGAGCTTGGGAATTAAACAAGCTTTCTAGGAACACTTGGAGAGTTATAAGGACGAAGCTCTTCCACAATGGGGAAACCACCGAAATAACTGTCAGCAAGAGTTGGTGTTGTTTGAGCTAGGTTCATTGATTGGTGGACCGACGCTTTCCATGGTGGGAGTTGTTTGAGCAGTTTGCTTACCGGGCTAAGCCTTTGCCATAAGATTTCCATTTTTCTCTAGTGGAGCCGAGCTACTAGGGGAGCTCTTGATGAAGAGAGAGAGCTGTGGGAGAACAAGGCGAGTTGGAAGGGCTCAGGACAAACACCCCCGGGAGGTTGAGGAGGGAGTGAGAAAGGAGGTTTTTCACAACCCAATAACTATTGCAATGCCTCGAGGTGTGCCGAGTGGCCAAGAGAGAGTTAGTTAATTCTTCCTCCCAATATTCTAACAACTACAGAAGAAAATTTGGAAATGTGGGGTCATAACCATGTTAGCCATGATGGGTGGAGGATTTGTTGTGGACGCGTGACCTCCATGACCACCTATGCCCAGAATGGCAGTGCTGCACCTTCAAGGTGGCATTGTCAAGAGTGGGAGGAGGGTGAGCCACCACCACCTATGGATGGTAGGGTCACCACTGACTTTGGTGGAAAAGATGTGCCAGTTGGGGAGCAGAGCTATGAACTTGAGGAGCAGAGTTGTGGGCATGAGAATGAGACGAAGGGGGCCAGAATGACCATTTCCAGAAGGAGAGAAACATATACGAAGGATGTTCCATGCCCACATTCCTTGCATGCATGCTATCGTCCTTTGTCTCTACATGAGCCAAGATGGAGTGGGTGGCTAACTAAATTCCCATCGCGTGGATGTAAGAAAATTTTTAATGCTCATGCAAGGAGGGATAGGTGGAGTCCCCATGTCCATTGGGAGGGTTGTGATGTTCCTTAGGTGGAGAGGATCTGAAGAAAGATTCTTCAATACTTTTCTCTTTTTTTTTATTTAAAGAAAAATATCCTTTCTATAATAAAAATACAAATTTAAAATAATATTTTTATATATTTTTATAAAAAAGTATAAAAATATTTGTCAAAAATATTTTCTTTAATAAAAAAATATACCAAAAAAATAACTTCAAGTTAAAAAAAAAATAAATGATTTTTTTTAAGTATAAACCAAAAAGAGTGAGTATTAATCCCATACACACACACACATATATATATATATATATTTATATTTATATATATATTTATATATATATTTATAAAAACATTTACAACAAAATATAGTTACTTATAAAAAAAATTTAATCAAATCCATCTTAATTGATATAAATAAATATTCATAGACATTTACAATATTAATTATTTATATATACAACATATTACTATTTATATAAAAAAATAATAATAAAAAAATGAATTTTTTAATCAAATTCATCTTTATTAATATAAATAAATATTCTCTATGAATAGTTAAAAGGAAGTTTAAAACTCTAATGGGTGGATGAAGGTGAGATCTTATTATTAAAATATGAATAATTTAAAAGGAAGTTTAAAATTGTGGAAAAAATGTTAATGAATTATTGCTTATCAATGGAAGATGGGCATAATTTTTTTCCTTATAATTTAAGTTTTTAAAATTAAATGTTTTTAATGACATGTAGTTGTGCTTAAATTGGGTGTAACTGTATTTTTTTTAAGTAAAATAAATATCTCATTTGTACATTAGATTAGTTCGAAGTTAAATTCTAAGTTCGATATTTTCATTTCATTTTGGATTTTTGCTTTCATGAGCTCAAAAGTCTTAATGATCATGTTGAAAGAGTGATACATTAATTTAATTCTTCCCAATTAAGAAATAATAAAGTTATTACATTGTAATAAAAAACAAGGTTTTAAATTTTTTACAAACATTATTGATATGGATAATATGTTCAGAAAAGTTTTCCATGTTATGAAAATCACTTACTCGACCTTACTAGAATGAAGTCATAAATTGATTATGTTATTGAAGGACGGACAATTAAGAGAAGCTCAAGCTAGAATAATGTTGAAATATGATATTACATGAAGTGGTTAGCTTTGTTCCAAATTAACGTAATAATTTAACAATGCTATGGTCATAAGATGCCAAAGATATCATGTGTTCACACTAACTCAAGTTTAGTCTTGGTTATATTCCTATGTGTTATAGGAACATCCTTTTGATCGCAAACATGGACAACTTAGTTTAGAACCTGCACACTTTAATATGGATAGATAGTGCAACATATACTTACAAAGAATCAACAACATAATATTTTGGACTATTTTCTTTCTTTGTGCGTTAACGTCTTCCTAATATTGGTATATTGAATATAATATTAGATATAAATAGATAACACCTGAAATACTTTGTATCATGGAAGATATGTTATTTATAACATATTTTAGTATAAAGGAGTTAATTCAATTATATCATATTTGTTTGATAGTTGGATAGATATATTGTAAAGATTCAATTATTCATATCTGGTGTAAACTTGTGTGTTTAATGAAAATGTCTATTTTATCATATCAATGTGTGTATAAATTTATTTATAATATTATTTGATTGCATGATATTTTATTATAATTGAGTTATTATCAAAAATAATTATATTGTACTTATCATTGTAGTTGTATTAGTTTTATATAAATTAAAAAATTTAAATTATAGTTAAAATGAAGAACATATGATTATTAAATTTAAACAAAAATAATTTTATAATTATATATATATATATATATATATATATATATATATATATATATATATATATATTCTAATAAATATTTTATTATTCATTAAAACTTTAAATTTAAACTTTAATTAATTTAGACAAATTAATATTATGTATTTAACCATTCTTAAATGGTATTAGAATATATATATGTGTATGTGTGCGCGCGCGTGTGCTTATTTGATTATTATTATAACTAGGTGCTTTTTTCTATAAACATTTTATATTATGCTATTCATATCATTAATCAATTATGTATATGAAAAATTATTAATAATTATTTTGTTAATTATGTTATTTTTTAATATTTTATATTAAAATTTAACTAATTTTATTTAATAAATTTTTCCTATTATAATTTAATTTTCCTTTAATCCATATAATGATGATGATGATTAACTTCCAATAAAAACAAATTGGTCTATTCGATCTTAAGAGGGTAAGTGATTACTTGTGATTCTTTAGAATTCTGTTTCTTTGCTCAAAAGCATTAAGAGAAGATTTCCAAGATCATCACACTTTTTTTGAGTTAAGAGGTTAGGAAGGTTGGTAGTGTGACAAATATTTTGAAAATGAGATATAATAGGGCATAGCCTTGGCAATCTAAGAGAAAGTTCTTTTCATATTCAACCTTCTTAGTGTAACAAAGGTGACACACTCTTTCATCCCATGGTATTTTAGGAATTGACCAATGCCGAGTTTCACTATGGAACTCGTGAGAATTTGTTCTTATCTTAGCAATGCTTATTTTTTTCTTTACACTTGGAAACATAGATATATAATTTTGATCTTCTAGATTAGGGTTGATTACATCCTTATAATACCTTGATTTTCTTTTTTCTTCTAACTCTTTAACACACCACATTTTATCCTTAAATTTTGATTTGGTGTTTTTTTAATAGTATATTTATTCTACAAAATGGTGTCTTCCATGATTCCCCAATCGTTTATCCAAGATCGAGCATCTTTATTCCATCCTCGCTTGATTCGATGGTGGTTACGACTCAATTTTGAAGCAATTTTAGGAATCCTCTTGTCTTTCATGTTGTTTAACTTGTTATTATACATTAGGTATCTAGTCATAGCCATGCTCTCAATGGAGGAGAGGCTTGTTTCTAAGAGGAGGATGGTATAGGGATTATTTCCTTTAATTTTGAGATTATAGTTTATAAGCGTCTTTTGTATTCTCTCTATCTTTCTACAGGATTCACGAGAGATACTACAACCCTAGACTTCACATCCATAGAGAATAAAAGGTTTAAAAAGAGTCTCAAAGAGGAGTTTCTTCTTATCCCAAATGCAAAAATCAATTTATTTACAATTGTTTTCAAGACCATAATAAGCTTTGCATCCCCCAATAATCCTTTTCTCAATGTTATAATTCCAATTGAGATTGTGGTGAATATCAATTCAAGATATTTGTATAAAGTCACTTTCTCCTAGTTTTTTTTGTCATATACGAAGGTATCATAGGTGATCTTATTGGATTTAATAATCATGAACTTAGTCTTATCAGTATTAACATTCATAACCATATTGGAGTAAACAACCTTGAGGATTCTTAGTTGGTTTTCAACATCATGGGGACTCTTTGCCATAAGAATGATATCATCGGCATAAAGAATAATATTAATGACTATAAGAGTTAGATTAGGGTTGACACAACCTACTTTTTTCAAGAAATCTTCTAACTTCTCAATGTAGATGCCAAAAAGGGTAGGGGACAAGGGACAACCTTGTTTGAATCCAATTTTGCAGTTAATCTCTTTTGACCAACCCTCAATGTTTTTAAATTTAACAATAATGTTATCATACATCCTTATTGAAACATCCCTTAGCTCAAGATGAACTTTTATCTCTTCCAACCTATTCCAGAGGTTTTTCTTAGGAACCATGTCAAAAGATTTTCTAAAGTCAACAAAACAACAAAAAATATTGGTTTTAGTATTGCAGAACACCTCTGCAATGATCGTAAAGGTAACAAGATGGTCCAAAGTTGAATGATATATCCTAAACCCAACGTGACCTTTATCTCTTTTAGCATGACTTTCTAGCCAAAGACTAATCCTCTTTTCCAAAATAATTCCATAACGCTTGGATAAAATTGGGCTAATCATAATGGTACTATGATTAGAGGGAATGTTTCTATCCCCATATTTTAAAATAGGAACAATGAGGCTTTGCATCCTAGGTTTAGGGAATCCCTACTTAACTGCTAAATTGAAGAGCTTGTGTATGTTAGGGATAAGGATAGGCCCTCCAATTTTAAAATTTTCATCTCGATAGCCTTCAATGTCCTTAGCTTTCCCATTTGCAAGTCTCTTAACCCTGAACTTTATGTCATCTGAAGAAAAAAATTCTTCTTATGTAGGGACAATAGGAATGGTGTCCATGGCATTAGGGAACTCGTAAAGACTTCCAAGGTAGGAATTTCAGTCCCTTAAGGGAATCCTATTATTTTCTTTAGTATTGTGATTTAGAATTTGGCTCCAGAACATCTTAGGCTCCAACTTATATAGTTGTGAAAGTTTATCTTTCTTTTTATTGATATAGTACATTTTTTTCCTTTTAATTAGGTCTATGTGCGTAATGATCTTATCTAGTTTTAAGGACTCATTAAAAGCATCCCTAATGGATTTCCTATAAATTTTAAATTATTTATCATACCAAGGGTTGGTTGTTCTTATTCCTTTTATAGGACACCTCAAAAGAGAACTTGTTAATAGAATTGGAAAGGGTAGTTGTAAAATTATGATAGAGTTCTTCAATGTTGTCCTTATAAGTTAGGAGATTTAATTTACTATTTAAATCCTTTAATAAAAGGTCAACTTTACTTTTGTCAAAGCACAAATTCCTTTGATTATGAAAATGATCTTCAATGACACTCTTGTGCATGGAAAATTTTAGAGTTAGGGTTAAAGGTTTATGATCAGAGTGGGGCTCATGGTCATTTAAAAGGTCAAAAGTTTCTATTTTGTTGAAAACCGGGATATTAGATATCACATAATCTACAACACTACTACTTAACCCATGAGTACAAGTCATCTGGTTGGAGTTTGGACACTTCATTACTCCATTGCAAATTATTAGGTCTTGAGAGCTACATAGCTTGACCAACTCAGTACCAAAAAATTCTCAATTAGGTCTTCAGAGCTTCTTTTGTAGCTATTAGATAAAACAAGGTCCTCATCTAGCCATAAAGGATTATGGTTGGAATCAATACTTAAAAGAGTAGGCTGTTTAGTTTCAGTCCTATCATTAAAGCATCCTAGCAGGGGGATATTACCTTCATTTTTAAAACTATAAATATCTTGTTCTAAATTATTATAGGGAAAATTGTTATCTAGATTGTTTTTCTTATAAAGGGTAGAATTAATAGGTGCAAACTAGAAAATTGCTATATACATCTTCTTAGGATTGGTGTCTCAAAATTTCTATCCAAATGTATTGATTGAGAGGGTCGATCTTACGAAGTTGAATGTGAGGAGAAATGTTCTTTGTAGTATAACAAGCTATGCCCCTTATCCTTTTACAGTAGGAATTGTTTTTCCACGATGACCACAAGACAAATCCTTTTATGTTAAATCATAGTTTAATAATAATAATGAAAAAAAATTAATATCAAACATTTTATCTATTTAAAATTATTTATTAATATCAAACACTTCATCACTTATTATTGTTTACTATAATTTTATTATTATTTATTATTATAATTTCCTTTTATCATTTTCTATTATAAAAGGTTAATAATAAGCTTATCTTTTCATAAATCCAATAACAATTAACAATAAAGATCATAAAATATAATTAATATTAAAAAAATAAAAATATTAATATCAAATATTCCAACAACATATATTGTTATATTAAAAAAAACATTTTTTTTTAGGTATTCACAATCATTAAATTAAAAGAAGAGAACAATGTAGAAAACATTTGTTGTTGGTTTGCCTCAAGGGAAACCAGACTGTTGGTTGTGGAGCGTGATTATCTTCCTGATTTAGAGGTCTTTTACTTTTAGCCGTGTTTATACCCCATGAAGTATTTACACTCCAAAAGTATGTACACTCTTCCACGCTGGGGAGTGCAGAGGGGGGGTACCCCCTCTGCGGGGCAAGCGGGCCCCCGAAGCAAAAATTTCCTTGTAAAAGTATATTGTAATTTCATTGTAAATCTGGACCGTTCATTATAAGGTCACAGATCTAACGATAGAGATTATGTTAGGGTTTTTTTCCCTAGAAGGCAACCATCTTTTATGAGGGAAATGTATTGCAGCTATGTAGGTTGGCAAGTATTGTATTCTAAGAGAGGAGACTGTGAGAGAAAGAAGAGGAAGTTACAACGGGTTTTGTTGTAGGTTGTATCCCTTCATTTTGCTGGATAATAATAAAGAAAGGACCTGGTAATTTCTCTGGTGGATGTAGCCCACACTGGGTGAACCACGTAAATCTGTGTCTCTCTTGTATTGTGTATCTTCTGTGTTTTATTTCCTCATTTATTTTATTTTATTGCTCCGCGGTCCTGTTTTTCTATCAATTGGTATCAGAGCGTAAGGTAACTCGCAGGAAAAGAGGGTTCTTTCTTTGAGTGGGAGCAATGTAGGAAGATGGAAAGTTTAGGGTCGAGAAATTTAACGGCCAAAACTACTAGTTATAGAAGATGCAAATGGAAGATTATGTATATCAAAAGGATCTATTCCTACCATTGAGTGGAGTAGCAAAGAAGTCGGTGGCCATGAAGGACGAAGATTGGAAGATTCTTGACAGAAAGGCTCTAGGAACGATATGGCTAAGATTGGCAGCATCGGTGGCTTTCAATATCTCGAAAGAAAAGACAACGAAGGGTTTGATGGACGCATTGGCCAAATTGTATGAAAAACCCTCGGCGTCCAATAAGGTATTTCTAATGAAAAGATTATTTAATATGAATATGTCGAAAGGTGGGTCTGTTGCAGATCATTTAAAT
>JASDQU011404637.1:10391-24661 GCA_032191745.1 Picea mariana
ATGTTAGGGTTTTTTTCCCTAGAAGGCAACCCTCTTTTATGAGGGAAATTTATTGTGGCTATGTAGGTTGGCAAGTATTGTATTCTGAGAGAGGAGACTATGACAGAAAGAAGAGGAAGTGGGTTTTGCTGTAGGTTGTATCCCTTCATTTTGCTGGATAATAATAAAGAAAGGACCTAGAAATTTCTCTAGTGGACGTAGCCCACACTAGGAGAACCATGTAAATCTGTGTCCCTCTTGTATTGTGCATCTTCTGTGTTTTATTTCTGCATTTGTTTTATTTTATTGCTCTACGGTCCTATTTTTCTAACACAGACCATGGTTACGACTCGGTTTTGAATCAATTTTAGTAATCCTCTTCTCTTTCATGTTGATTAACTTGTTATTATACATTAGGTATCTAGTCATAGACATGCTCTCAATGGGGGAGATGCTTATTTCTAAGAGGAGGATGGGATAGGGCATATTTCATTTAATTTTGAGATTATAGGTTTTGAAATTATTTTGTATTTACTCTATCTTTCTATAGGATTCACGAGATATACTACAACCCTAGACTTCACATCCATAAAGAATCACAAGTGTAACAAGAGTCTCAAAGAGGAGTTTCTTATTTTCCCAACTCCAAAGATCAGCTGATTTACAATTGTTTTTAAACCCATAATAACCTTTCCATTCCCCAACAATCATTTTCTCAATGCTATAATTCCAATTGAGCTTGTGGTGAATATCAATTCCAAGATATTTGTATGAAGTCACTTCCTCCAAGTTTTTGTTGTCATATACGAAGGTATCATAAGTGATCTTATTGGATTTAATAGTCATGACCTTAGTCTTATTAGTATTAATATTCATACCCATATTGGTTTTGGACACACCTACCACACTTAGAGGGGGGGGTGAATGAGTGTGGGGCTCTTTTTCCCAAAGCCTCCCTCTTACACAAAACTCTTTAGTTAACATTCAACATTTACTCATTACTCATTGTTGTCATTTATAACCAGATAGATGTGAACATATATCAGCATTATATCATCAATAATTCATCATCACAAGGAACAAAAATAACATAAGATGTATGTAGAATTTTTCTTTTTATTATGGACAACAATCTGGGGGCTTTCTAGCAACAACTGAATAGAGTACAACTCTACAAGAGCACCAACTCTATTATGAAAGACTCATCTTACATACTCAATATCAACTGATATGAGGCAAAAATCTTCAACAGATATCAATCTGTCAACAGGTACGTGACCTGTCAGTAGTGCAGCCCATTTGTGTATGCACACTGGCTCACTACAACCCGCCTATGCATGCGACCAGTGTATGGAGAAACCTACGTATACCTTCTGAGCTTCTTAGGGTTTGTTCTTCAAGATCAACTTATATACTCTATAACAAATATATTATTCTCTTCTATCTCTAACTATCCAGACTTACCACGATCAAGTCACAACACATCCAAGATCTCCAATAGCTTGCTCATACTCCCACAACAAATCAATATGAATGCTATCTCAAGCATGTATAAATAAATAGTATACCATAGCAATCATGTCCCCACTTAATCAAAAGAGTACTTATAGCTCCATGAACCAAAACTGAACCACATCATAGAAGCCATACCAAGAATTTCCTAAGCATTCACATGACATCAAACAACAATATCCATAAAGAAAATAATGTAATCATATCAGTGTCTTAGTGATAGATCTGAGCCCATAGAATGTAGATCTGGAACCTGCCTCATCATCCAAGATCTTTACACTAACTCAAACATAATCCTTCACCATTCCATCCACTGTATGCACCATGTCCTCATACAACCCACGTATACCTTTAATGTATACGCACCCTATACATAGACAACCGACATATACCTCAGAAACTAGGGTTTTTGAAGCTCTGAGAATTTTGTCATCAAGATCTCTGACATTGCCAAAATTTTGATGCGTCCATGAGATCCTCCTCATGCTCTCTTTCTCAGAATAGATATTCAATCATTCTCAAGAGATCCATACCAAAGATGCTCTCACAAGAAGCTCTCCATCAATACTCCACAAGATAATCTCACAAGAAGCTCTCCATTGATCCACCAAAAGGATATTTTGCAAGAGTCCATAGCTATATTATTTATACTTTCATCCTATAGGCTACTTAACCCATTTCTAGGTCACTTAACCTATTTTCCTTATTTTAGGGTTAACCACTTTCCATAAATAGAAATTTCTCCAATACTTTATCATTTAAATATTATTTCTTGATTTTGTCACTTCTCTTTATTATTTAAATAATCCATCTTGACTTGGTTACTTTACTTTATCATTTAAATAAGGATTTCTTCTTTTAGGTCACTTTGACTTCTTTGACCATGGGGGCTTCAAGCCTTCATATGGGGGTCCTTCATCTTTGTAAGGCCATAACTCTCAAACCATGAGGAGTTATGTGACATTCCACATAGCACCGGAAATGGCATGACAAGAAATATCCATCTAGGATAGTTTCATCAACAATTTCCTTTATCTTCATCTCATTATTCCACATACAAGAATAGGTCCTCCAACCATTCTTCTAGGATAACTCAATCCGCAAAGTGTCTTCCTGTGATGGCTTTCACCATAAGGGGACCACTTTGGAGTTCTTCCATTTGAGCACCTTATCAATCATGATAAGACAATAATGATTCATCTTTTCATCAAACAAACTATGCATCATCATGTATCAATGACAACTTATTGATCCATCTTCATCTCTGTATCATATCAATGATCCATATTTATCAATTGGTTTCCACTTTGAAATCTATCATTCTCATCAAGGAATATACATATACATGTTTCATCAATCATCAATTAATCAATCCTTTGACATCAATCAATCACTTGACATCAATTAATAAACCATTGGCATCAATGACAACACGATCCAACAATATCCCCCTTTGGCATTGATGGCAATGCCAACATTGATGTCATCACCAATTACCAATTACTGATGTCAACATGTAGATAAGGCATGCTCTTCATCAATAGTCAATGTGACTATCTCTCCCAATCAATAAATATCAATCACATCAATGTGATTAACTCTCCCCCTTTGACATCAATGGCAAAGGGTCATTCTCCTCTTGGGGCTTCTCCCCCTGTCTGAGTCCCTTTGATCTTCCTTTGAATAATCTCTCCCATTTTGAACAAGAGATATCACTTTGACGTAATGCTAAAAATACATGTATCATGCTCCCTCTATGACCATCGCTCCTTCTGGAATTACGCCTCTGTGCTCTTTCTTCAAATATAGGGCTCTTTTCTAGGTATGCATCTGATAAATATATCCTCCTATAATCGTGGGAAGAAGAATGACTCCCCCTAAGGGTATGTCTCCCCCTATCTTGTCTGCAATATGAACAATATGCTATCGTATAATGATCCTTGGACCTATTCATGCATCAAACTCATGCTATACCAAGCATCATGAATGTCATCAATAAAAATAAAGAATCATGAACAATATATCAACCAAGTACATCATGTACCAAAATGTGCCCACAATTCACAACACCCATATACATCAACCATGTGGAAAAATATATCATCCATGGAATGTATCAACCATATGGCTCTATCAACATGGAAACATGTGCATCTACCAATATGCCAACGTGTGAATCTATCAACAATACCATCTATGAGTGTACCATCATGCATCATCACTTGCATCAAGCAATTATATCAACTATGCATCAACAAGCTATGACTCCCCAATGATGTACAACATGATTATCAACTCAACTGACCAACTACATGTCTCAATGTGTAGCCCAACCACATGCAAAATGCATGCACCATGATAACCAACACATGCTTCCAATAATATGTCATAAGATATATCAATGAAGCTTCAATAGGTACTAGCGATGTACCCCAACATTTTATTTTATAGAATCCAATAGATGAACATTTTGATTATCATCAATCCATACTCATGGGTGAGAGCCATGTACCCAAGATATATTTTACATCGTCACCTTACATGATATAAGATAGAACCATGAAAACTTGAAGCAAAAAGTGTCAGAACCTACTATAAAAAATGTCAAACCCTGCAACATAGAGTTATATCATCACATCAAGCTGCAACTCATGTGCATTGCCTTTTTCCCAAGGCTTTACCACATATATGTGGCCTACTGCGCAATGGAGCACGTATGTACGCGACCTATTCAAGGTCAACATGGTATATGCATGCGATTCTGATTCGGCTCCTGAAAAGTTCTTACTCCTCTCCTTTTTCTGCTGGGAAGAAGACAATCACTATGTTTGTGTTTAAAGTTTGATTCAATATATTTTTTCATTGTACATACGTCATAATTAGGGAAAAAATTACTTAGAGTAGGGGGAATAATTAGGTGTAAAAACATATATTTTAAAAATATTATATAAAAAATATAATATTTTTAAGGAGATGTTAGTTATCATGCATGTATTGGCCAAGTTTAGACATTACCTTGTAAGAGCGCTTTGTGGTTAGGACTAACCACAACAATTTGAGATATTTCTTGGAGTAGTTAGATCTAAATGATATAAATGGATAAGTTGCAGCCATATGATTTTGGCATTGAGTATGTAAAGGGAAAGAGGATCATAGATCCCTTAATCGTTGCAGCCTTCTTCATGACAGAGATCTCAACTGGAAGTCGTTGAAGCCTTCTCCATGAGGAGCATAGACCCCTTTGATCCGGATTATTTTCGACACGATATGAGATCGGAGATATAATAAAGAAATGCACAGAGATCTTGCAGATATTCAATAATATAACATAAATGTATCAGAAATGCAACCATAAACACAGATATACAGTAATACACGATTTCTATTAATGAAAGAAATGTACAGAGACTATAAAAATGCAGAGTGAAAGACTCGCTAGAATGGTGGCAACTTATCTCTGAGAAGAGATGTGACCGCTACTCGCATTTGCAAGAAGATGATTACAATGAGGCTCCGAAGGCCTTTTTACAATCAGCAGGAATGCCAAAAACCCTAGACATCCAAAAACCTAACCCTAGGAGATGAAGCGCCAAAAGTCATGTAGGCGCCATTTGGGTAAGTGAGTACATCAACTTCCTGGGGTCGTAACTTTTGCATACGATCTTTGTTTTAGGCGTGTGATAGCTCGTTGGAAAGGTATCATCGAGAAGATTCATTTTGGGGACTCAATCATGCCTTTGGCTATCATTGAGAACCTCGATTTTTAAAAACCTCCATTTGGGCCCTCAAAATGGCCTCGAAAGTTAAAACCTGCTAAAAATAGTAAATTGTTAAAATTGTTAGAAAACTGTTTTGAGCCATTTGAAAAAGGTGGGTGGCCACCGATATCCACCTGGATCAATCCTTCCTCCTTAGGAAGCAATGGTCTCCATTGCATTGAGTTATCGGGGGAGAGGGAAAAACATTTGTTGAATCTGCATCTTGGTGAGCTGCTTGTCTTGCTGGAGACGTCGCGCTGCTCAGTTTGTGGAAATCTATCACTAGCCTGTTGAGGTTGAAGTTGTTCAACAAGTCGAGATACATGATAGGACGATGAGCATAAGGAATCTTTGCACTTTTCTATAGCATTGTCGACCTGCTTCTGCTGGATAGAAGGTGCTTGGGGCAAGGTTATAGTGGTTGCAATGTCCTTTTGTTCTCCTTTTGAACAGATTGTGAAGAAGTTGAATTTTGCAATATGAGATACTACCTTGCGACACTTTTTAGGTGGAACAGTAGTCGGAACTACCTCTGGTATTCTATAGAGATGACCCCCCAAAGTAACAATGACACTATAGGGTCGAGACTCATAAACAACATGGCGTCTCCACATATATAGTTGGCCCAAGAGAACATCACAAACATCGAGTGGGGCAACATCACATAATACCTCATCCTTGAAGGGTTGGATGCCATATGACAATTGACATTGTTGGATGACATAGAGATCTCGTCCTTGCCAAAGCCACCCGATGTTGTATGGTTGTGGGTGTGGTGTTGTTGACAATCCGAACTGTTTGATGCCCTCTGCTGAGATGAGGTTTTTCTGGCTTCCGCTATCAACAATAAAATGCAGCAGGCTCCCCTTCACCCACATATGTGAATGAAAAAGGTGCTCCCTCTCTTCAGGATCTGTTGGTTCTTCTAGTTGAATTGCTGCAGTCATGACAATAGCAGTGGGGTCTGCGTCAATGATCTATCTTTTACCAGTATTTTCAGAATCAGATTCTAAATCGGGGTTCAACTCCTTGTCTTTGATCTCGGCCACCAATGGTTGTTTTGAGCGACATTCATCGGTTTTGTGCCATGGGCTTTTGTGGAAATCACACCATTTTTTGGTGTCCTTCTTTGTCTTCCCATGACCCTTCTTTTCCTGTGTCTTGGACTGGTTTTTGGGAGACTGTTTGTTAGGGTCGTCTTTGTCATACTTTGGTTGTTGCGGATTTGCAAACCCGAATTCCCATTTGTTCTGGTGCTTAAATTTCTGCTCAATTTTAACAGCATATCGATAAGCAGCATCGAGTGATGAGATGTCCAGAAAATCCATTTCAGTCTAGATGTATCTGTGTAGAGCCCCACAGTATTTCACAACCAAATGTCGCTCGGAGTCTTTGATACCCACCTTCGTGCGCAAGGTATGGAAGGTATTGGTGAACTCCAGAACTACTTGGCCCCTCTCTTGTCGCAGTGTGGTCCATCTCATGTACTGGTCCTCATAGTTGCCAATAGGGTAATATTGTTCTTTTACCGCATCCACAAAAAAAATCCAAGTGGGATCGACCCCATATATTCCAAACTCCTCTGTGGAACTTTGCTCCCAGTAAGTTTCCCACCAATTTTTGACATGAGGGAGAGATTTAAGGAGTGCGAAGGTGATCTTTTCCTTGTCGGAAAAATTGTGAACAGAGAAATAACCTTCTAGTAGAGTTAACCATTTTTCTAGGGCTTATGCATCTATCTGTCCTTCAAATACAGGAATATCAAAATTAACTTGTACCTTGAAAGGCGAGGTGCCTCCAAAGTGGCCACTTGATGAAGATGTGCCTGATGCTATCAGTAGGCGTTGAAGGATGTGGGAAAAATTATCCATCATTTAGTCCCTCTGTCGTGTGAGAGCTTGCTCAAGCAATAGATTGATAGGATCATATGCTCTGTTGTTTTTCTTTTCTTCTGCCATTGAGGGTTTCTTGGGTGTGCGAGAGTGATTGTCTTCAAGAAAGACAAGATCAAGACCCAACTTTTTATAATCAGACCTCGTCGGGGACTTGCACTAAAAAAACGATCAAGAGCAACCTTCTCTGATTCCACTGATATGAATTATTTTCGGCACGAAATGAGATCGGAGATATAATAAAGAAATGCACAGAGATATTGCATATATTCAATAATATAACATAAATGTATCAGAGATGCAACCATAAACACAGATATATAGTTATACATGATTTCTATTAATGAAAGAAATGTACAAAGACTATAAAAATGTAGAGTGAAAGACTCGCTAGAATGGTGGCATCTTATCTCTGAGAAGAGATGTGACCGCTACTCGCATTTGCAAGAAGATGATTAAAATGAGGCTCTAAATGCCTTTTTACAATCAACAGGAATGCCAAAAACCTTAGACATCCAAAAACCTAACCCTCGGAGATGAAGCACCAAAAGTCATGTGGGCCCCATTTGGGTAAGTGAGTACATCAACTTCCCGGGGTCGTAACTTTTGCATACGATCTCTGTTTTAGGTGTGTGATAGATCGTTGGAAAGGTATCATCGAGGAGATTCTTTTTGGGGGCTCAATCATGCCTTTAGATATCATTGAGAACCTAGATTTTGAAAAACCTTCATTTGGACCCTCAAAATGGCCCCAAAAGTTAAAACATGCTAAAAATAGTAGGGAATCTCGTTGGTGATCCAGCTGATACTAGGAGGAATCAATCTAATTTTGAGGATCCTCCTATTGAACTCATTTCCATTGAACCATTTCCTTCTAAAAATATTTTCTTGGTTCAGTCTTCAGATCCACAGTCTTATGGTGAGGCTGGTGGAAATCACTTTTGGGAATCCACCATGCAGGAGGAGTACAACTACCTCCTTGAGAACTAGACTTGGGATCTGGTTCGCCTTCCTTTTGGGAGGAAACTTGTCAAATGAAGATGGGTCTATAGGACCAAAAGCATAGCGGATGGACAGATCATCAGATACAAATCTAGTCTTGTCGCCAAAGGCTTTTAGCAGGTTCATGGTATTGACTATGATGAGACCTTCGCTCCAGTAGCGAAGATGGATTCCATACGATTCTCACTTTCCATTGCGACAACCAAGGGATGGGAAGTCCATTAGATGGACATGAGGAATGCATTTCTTCATGGTGATCTCTCTAAGGAGATCTACATGGAGTAGCCCCATAGATTTATGCGGGACTTGTCTTTTGTCTATCGATTGAAGAAGTCACTTTATGGCCTCAAGCAGGCTCCGGGGGCATGGTATGACAAGATGGAATCCTAGCTGTTGTCATAGAAATTTGTACATTGTAAATCAAACATGAATGTATACATGCTCAGGATGGATGATTCACTTCTACTTTTAGTTATGTATGTCGATGATTTGTTGATCACCCATTGCTTGACTTCAGCGATTGCTGCAGTCAAGAGGATTATTCATGATAGGTTTTTGATGATGGACATCGGTCCGTTACACTTCTTCCTTGTACTTGAGATCAGTCAAGATGCATCAGGCATCAAACTGTCTCAAGCCAAGTATGCATGAGATCTCCTTGAGAGATTTCACAAGATAGACTACAAGTCTTCTCCGACTCCTTTCCTATCAGGAGTCAAACTTGAGGATGGAGGGGAGACTCCACTGTTTGACAACACACTGTATAGATAGCTAGTAGGGATATTGTTGTATCTCACACACTCCAGACCAGACCTCCCATATGCAGTTGGCGCAATTTATAGGTTCATGCAGGAGCCGCATGAGCTACATTGGAAAGCTGCAAGGCATATCCTTCGATACGTATAGGGCACCATCACCTTTGGGATTCATTATGCAAGAGACTCTACATTGTATCTCATTGGGTTTATTGATTCCTACTGGGCTAGTGATAGTATTAATCGCAAGTCCACATCTAGTTACTCACTTAGTCTTGGTTCTGGGCCTATCTTTTGGTCGAGCAAGAATCAAGATTCCATGGATCTATCTTCAGCCAAGGCAGAGTACAGAGGGGTAGTTAACATAACCATTCAGGTTATGTGGCTACAACATTTTCTCACTAAGTTGGGCATTCAGTTTCATCGGTCGATCGTCATCTGGTGTGACAACTAGAGCACTTTGATGTTCTATAGAGATCCAGTTCAGAGGTAGCAGATGAAACACATCAAGATCCACATGCACTACATCTAGGACTTAGTACACAAGGGGATCATTGACCTACAATTCTATCCTTCAGTAGAATAGATGGCATACATTTTCACCAAGACCTTCACTAAGAAGAAATTTCATTCTCTGTGAGGTCGTCTTCGAGTGAAGGACATAGTTGCCTAGCAACTGTAGTTCTTCTTTTTACATACATTGTACCTTGAGGGGTGGTTTTCCCATGAGATTTTCCCTCTTTCCTCACTTTATTTTCAGTGTATCTTTTGTACTTGGGTACCTGACATGGCCTCATTACCAGGTCCCAATCTTTATTTTCACCGTAGTGATGTTCGGGGGGGGGTGTTAGAGTTACTTCACACACACCTAGGATTTATTTTTCCTAAGGTTTTTATTTGTTTATTAGTCATAATTATTTATTATCCAGTCTCCTATATTTTAAGAGAGAATATTTCACCTGGAGAATATTCTCTTTTAGTTCACACTTCAGTTTGACTAGTTGAGTTGAGTTTAGATGTTGCATTGGGATCATCATCATGCAACATTGGGATCATCACCATGATAATTCAACCTTGCCTTGGTATCATCACCAGAGTGGAACATTATCCTTGATTCATTGAGTTAACTCCTCACTACTTTCTGTTCAGTCAGTTAACTGAAGACTAGTTGACTAGTTAACTCAACTAGGTGGCAGTTCACTCCCGTAACTGCCTGAGAGACTAGAATAGGTGGCAGTTCACTCTTGTAACTGTTGGTGTGTTTCCATATCACTCTAGACCACCACTATGGTGACTTGTTTCACCTCGAGTCGAACTCATTGAGTTATACATAGTATATCATTTGTAAATTATTCATTATTCACAACGGTTAATGAGAATTATTTTCGTTCTTTCTCTCCTTCTTCTTCTTTTTCCAATTCTCTCTAAAAATGTGTGTATCATTGTTTAGCTAGAAATATTATATGTGGGTCAACACATTTACATGGTATCAGAGCCAACGTACTACTAAGCAAAAGCTACACCAAAATTTTTTGTAGGTTCAAAAGATCGAAGACAACGAAAAAATGGAATTTCAAAAAGAATTCATTCTTACACCTTACAAATATTTTGCATGGAAGGATAAAATAGCCATACATATTCGATCCAGAGGGTTGTATAGGTTAACCATGAATATAGATATAGATCGAACATTAACCATAGAATAATCCAAGTACTTAAATCGCATGGATGAGGCACTCGGAACAATTTGCAGTCTTATTTCTCCTGATCGCCTTTTTCATATATCTTCCTGTAAGACTTCCAATGAAGCCTGGACCATATTGGAAGGGCTCTTTGGAAAATAGGATGAGATGATGGGACACATGCTGGAGTTTGAGCTGCACACATTTCATTCAAAAATCTTCGAGAATATCCAAGATTTCTTTACAAACTTCAAGGATTTACTGTCACAACTCAAATCTTGCGGGGTTGATAAATCAAAGGAGAAGAAACAAATGGTTCTCACCATTCTCTCCAAGCTTGGACCTAAATTCTCTATATTCGTATCCACTTTCCATACTTTCAGATTCACCTCTGGAGCCACCTGGAAGATGCCTTCTCTTGAGGACTTTATCGAATCCCTGACACAAGAGCAAACCAAGCTCATCAACATGGGTGCAATCAAAGGCCCAATGGCACATGCACTCACTATGCATGATGGAAGCCACACATATCATAAATCTAAAGATAAAGATAAGTGGAAAGATCGTGCACATACGAATAAGGAATGGTACACAAAACCCTTCACCGATGCCTCTGGATCCAAAGGCGAAAAGGGAAGAAAAAGAGAGAAATGCACATACTATCACAAAGGATTCCATTTGGAATCTGCATGCATGCTAAAAAAAATAGATCTGATGTCTCAGATACTTCAACAAAACAACCTTGGATATCGCATCCCTGGGGGTGCAAAAAAGAAGAAATTAAAAGATTCGAATTCCAAGAAAGGCAATTATAGCCATGCCTTGATTGCAATCAACTCCTCTCTTGATGCTTGGATCGTAGATTCAAGAGCATCACATCACATGGTTGCCTAAGAAGCAGTCTATTCTTCTTTGGATGCATGCAAAGTCCTCCTATTCTGATGGGGGACAACTCTTCTGTCGAAGTCACTAGCAAAGGAAGGATTGAACTCACCAACGGAAGCTTAGAGAACGTGTTGCATGTTCCCAAGATTTTTGTCAACCTTCTCTCAGTGTATCAGATGACGAATTCCGGCACCAAAAATAAATTCGTATTCACACCAAATTTCGTGGACATATACGACATGCAAACCAAATCCAGGGTTTCTACCGGTGAGGTAAATCATCAGTCTAGATTGTATACATTTTCTGAATTCATTGAACCTGATTCTGCTTTACTGCTTACTCATGCTGATGAAAGTAGTAGGATATGGCACGAAAGGTTTGGACATTTGAATTTTAGATACATGCAACATCTTAGCAAGCACATATTAGTTTATGGTCTACTAGACATCCATTTCTCCAAGGGAGTATGTGAGGGATGTGTTCCTGGAAAACACCCTCAAGAGAAATTCAACAAGGGAAAGTCTCAGCGAGCTTCCGCACCTTTAGATCTGATCCACAGTGACTTCATGGGTCCTTTTATGCATCCATCGATCAATAAAGTGAGGTTTGTTCTCATTTTTGTTTATGATTTCTCATGTTTTACATGGATCTACTTTCTCATGCAAAAATATGAGGTCTTTCAAACCTCAAAGACTTAAAAGCTTTGGTTGAGACATAGTCCGGAAAGAAGATCAAAGTCCTCCGAACTAATAACATGGGAGATTATGTGAATCATGAGATCCACAATATTTTCCATGAGGGGATTCAGTTGCAGCATATAGTTCCCTACACTACGGAGCAAAATGGATTTGCTGAGCGGAAAAACTGATCTCTAAAGGAGATGGAATCTTGCATGTTTCATGCAAAGTCACTACCACAGAGACTATGGGCCGAAGAATTAACTGTGAAACATACATCCAAAACAGATCTCCTCATAGATATGTCAAGGATAAGACCCCCTATAAGGCTTGGAGTGGCCTCAAACCAAAAGTGGCCCACTTTCACATTTTTTGTTCACGTGCATGGGCCCAGATTCCCTCTGAAAAGAGGAAGGCACTTGATCCACAGAGAAATGAGTGCATTTTTGTTGGATACCTCGACTTTGTGAAGGGATATTGAATTATTGATCTTTCCTTGGACCAAATCATCATTGAGCATAGTGCCCAATTCGAGGAAAGTGTCTCGCATGTACCTCAACAATCGCATGTAGACACCTTCACTCTTCCATCTGTCCGAGATGATGAGCATGCACATGATGAATCTTCTTCAGATGAGAGTTTTGATTCATAGAACTCAGATGATTCAGATTCAAAGTCAGTACAGTCAGATGCAAAGTTAGAGCATCCAGATGTACTTGTAGAGCCAGAGTAGAGGCCCAAGTGGGCAAAGACTACTCTTCAGGATGCAGGGGATCTCGTTGGTGATCCAGCCGATACTAGGAGGACTCGATCTTATTTTGAGGAGCCTCCTATTTCACTCACTTCCACTGAACCATTTCCTTCCAAGAATATTTTCTTGGTTCAGTCTTTAGATCCACGGTCTTATGGTGAGGCTGCTGGAAATCCCTTTTGGGAATCTTCCATGCAGGAGGAGTACAACTCCCTCCTTGAGAACCAGACTTGGGATCTAGTTCCCCTTCCTTCTGGGAGGAAACTTGTCAGATACAGATGGGTCTACATGACCAAGAGCACAGTGGATGGATAGATTAGCAGATACAAATGCATGCTTGTCACCAAAGGATTTCAGTAGGTTCATGGTATTGACTATGATGAGACCTTCACTCCAGTAGCAAAGATGGATTCCATACGGTTTCCATTGTGACAACTAAGGGATGTGAATTCTATCAGATGGACATGAAGAATGCATTTCTTCACGGTGATCTCTTTGAGGAGATCTACATGGAGCGGCCCTAGGGATTTATGTAGGACTCATCTTTGGTATGTCGACTGAAGATGTCACTTTATGGCCTCAAGTAGGCTCTGAGGGCATGGTATGCCAATGTGGACTCCTACCTGTTGTCATTGAACTTTTTACGTTGTAAATCAGACCCGAATGTATACATGCTCAGGAAAACTGATTCACTTCTACTTTTAGTTCTGTATGTCGATGATTTGTTGATCACCGATTGCTCGACTTTAGCGATTGTTGTAGTCAAGAGGATTCTTCATGACAGGTTTTTTATGACAGACATGTGTTCATTACACTTCTTCCTTGGACTTGAGAACAGTCAGGATGCATCCTGCATCAAACTGTCTCAATCCAAGTATGCATGAGATCTCCTTGAGAGATTTCACATGACAGATTGCAAGTCTGCTCTGACTCCTTTCATATCAGGAGTCAAACTTGAGGATGGCGGGGAGACTCCACTGGTTGATAGCTGTTAAGAACCAAGATAGATCTACAAATATAATCACCACAAATGTTGAATACACAATAGATCCACAAGCAAGATAGAAGAAACCACACTTTATTATTACCAAACCCTTGAGGTAGGGCAACACCATACAATGGATCCTATTATGGAAGGGATCCTCTTCTATTCACTTGCCTCTTCAAGGGGGTTTCCTCCTATTGAGCTACCGCTCCAAATGCAATACTTCTCTTCATGTCTCATTACATTGCTTGAACCCCTTTATATAGTGCTACCATTACCTAAGAACATTCTAGAGGAGGAATCTTCTAGAAGTAGAACCTTCTAAGAAGTCCTCTTACATTTATTATATCTAATTACCCATTTATTATATCTAACTACCATAGTGGGCCTTA
>JASDQU011404637.1:31846-53036 GCA_032191745.1 Picea mariana
GCAACCATTTTGTGATTTCAACGAAGAAGAGAAGCAAGTGTGTTAGCAGTTGGTGCACAGTAAAAGAGGAGCCCAGGACTAGATTCATGGAGCAATGGTCATCTTCATCATTGTAAGTTGCTTTAGTGAAGTTAATAATAAAGAAGTACTTTTCCCATCCCACCATATGAGGTTTTCATTGTTTATTGCATACATGTTGATTAAATCTCTAACTCATTAATCCATAGATCAAATGCATGTGGATTTATTTGTTTTTCTTTTGTGAATGCAGGTCAGCCTTGCAAGGAGAGTTGCAGTCAAAGAGCGACCAAGCATGAAGAGGGATCAATACCAAACGACGGAAATAAGGTATGTTCACTTGATCTTCTTAACTATGTATTTTCTTAAGAATAATGGGGATTAGGTATGGGATGATGGTAAAAAGTATGAATATTTAGGTCTTTTTTGCATGCATGATAAAACCTTAAGTGTTATTCCGTAGGGGGGTTTCCCACTCACAACACTTGTGGACCAAGGAAAGATGCCCCAAGGTATAGTGCTTTGTCGGATGATTATACCTACCCGAGACACAAGGGAAAACAACTTGCAAATAAATTTATTAGATGGATCAAAAATTTAATCTTGATGTCCCTATTATGTAATAGCTATATAAACAACAAAATATATCTAAATCAACATATAAAATCACTAGGTTAACTAACAATATCATCAATGAAATCAACAATCAATTGTGAACTAAGTATAACACTTTGGGGATGATTACATAAATTTGTTATAAAGTAGATTTCTATATATTTAGCATTCAATGATGTACAACAACAAATTTAACCACTAACAAGTTCCCAAAAATATCCCAAACGATGAGCCTAGTTTAGTGTGTTAGACTAGAAATGTTAGGGGGGAATCTATGGTTAGTTTAGGATTTAGAAGTATGTTATAATATAGGGTTATGAAGCCCTAATGTATATATATTAGTATTAGTAACAACACATAAATTAATAGGAGAAAGGGGACTCCCTAACGGAGGAAGAATCCCCAAGGAATCAAGATCACTATCCCAAAGCGACAACTTTAAAACTTGAAAATTTCACATTTACCAAGGCAACAATTTATTTTTCCAATGCAATAAGTAAATGACTAGTTCCTTTAAAAATGGCTTAGTGGAGTCAAGAAAATAAATATCTAGAGGTACTACCTCCTTGGGGTGTAAATCCTGTTACTTCTCAAGGCAAGTATCTCTAGCTAGGGTTTGATCTAAGAGGGTGTATGCCCTTATACTCCTCTTAGAAAACCCTTGTTAAACCAATAGCATGTAAGTATAAAATGGTGGAGAATATGGTGGGGTTGTATGAACTTATACTTACCACCATGCTCTAGCAAAATAACCTTGACTTGAACAATAATGATAGCACAATGTAAAAATCTTACCAATTCAAGGAAAAAGCTAAGACAAACCACCATAAAAGATAGAAAATTCTTTTGAAGGCTAGCGCATCACTTCCATCAACCAAATATCCAAGACTTATCCATAAACCAAAGCACAAGAGGAAAAATACTCCAAGTGTATAGAAAATTTAAGTCCAAGAGCCTCTCACAAGAGGGAGAGTTATGTCCAAATGAGATCTTATGATCTCTTATTTATACAAATATCACCAAGGTGACTTGTCCACATATTTAGGGGTAAACCAAAATACTAGGGGTCAAAAACCCTAACATTTACCCCTTAACAAATTAATTTAAGCAATTCATTAAAAAATAAGTTTTACACATAAGAAAAACCCTAATTCATATGGAAGTCACCCCTTTAGGGGACATTTTGGCACAAAGAGGAGTTCATTGGTGGAGGAGAGTGGATGGGATTGCCAAAGCCATATATTAAGAAATAATACCATTTCCTTCATGATTCCTTCAAAACTTCCATGTGCCATTGCATGTCACCTCACCACAATACCTTAACCCCCCTAGGTGACATCATGCTAAAACATGAGACATTTTTTGTCTCCTAGGAAAAATGTTTGGCATGTGGGGGATATGCTACATCATCCAAGTCATATTCAAGGCCTTTCAAGTTTGATATTCCTCATCCAACATGTGGGCCCTTGGAATCATCCTATGGGCTTCAAGCCCCATGGAAGCCTAAGATAGGTTTGTTCTTCCAAAACTATCCACCATCTAGGTCTTACAAAGGCAAACGAGAACACCCTCCAAGGATATCAAGTCATAACATAATGATAAGAGAATCCAATAAATAAATTATCCACCTAAGAATGTGCATCAAAGATAATTATATCAAACAATTAATTTCTCAAAGACACTATGCGACTTGTTAAGCTTGAATATGGGAGGGTTGACGAGGTTTCCTGTTGGGTAGATCTTGTCGTAGTTGAAAGAAAGTTTCCAAGAGATCCCTCTCTAAGCCATGTAAAGTGGGTGATGTGGTTGGGGTCAAGACTCAATGGGCATAGGGCTCATGACATACAAGAGGTCGTAGTGTCTCATTCATGGGTGCCTTTGTAGAGGGTGTGTGGTACCTTCGTCCGCATTGCACTTTTTCCAAGACCATTATTTTCCATTCTTTTATCCTTTCATAATTTTAGGGAAAGGTTGAAGGCCACTACCCTGAGTTTTGTTCATATAATGAAAATGTCACCCACAAACACCTAGTGGAAATGATAAGGATGGCTCGTGATGAGACTCCCCAACTGAAAGCCATTACCTTGGTTTGGTGACTAGATGATGTCAATGTCATACCACTATATATTCATGGATGTGATAGGTCATCTTGTGAAAATACCTCCTATCCTTCAACTAATATTTTAATCATTTTAAATTATGTTTCATTGTGGGTCCCCATTTACTCAAAGATAAGTGTTTCATTTCTTTCTTGGGTGATCCTGGGAAGCATCTAGAAGGTTCATAAATAAGATTTTATCATTTACCCTGTTAGCACAAGATTGGTTAAGGTGACAAGTGTCAAGAACAAGCATTGAAAACACTCTCACAAGGTTCCAAGAATCAAAATCACCCACGTATTTACGCTACCGAATTTCACGCAGACACACAAGAGGGTGCTACTGAAATTTTAGTAGAGACTGAATTGTGCAGAGTTATTCTGTCAGTTTTGAGCCACTAATTTAAAGCTTGGATTGTGAACAATTGAGAAGATATTATTGAAAAATGGAGGAGGTTTTTGTTTATAACATTCCAAATAACAAAAAAGTCCCTCAGTTTGTCAAAATGTGTTATGGTTTGAGAGATATTAGAGATAGAAGTGGCGCTACCAACTGTTTTATAGCGGTGCTACCTAATTTCATGTAGCAGTCATAGTTTTCATATTCGCCTTGTTGGGAGGTTGCCACCTGTCAAGGAGGATTCAAATGGATTCTCAAGGATCAATTAGATTTCAAGGGACACCTCCAGCTAATATTTATCTCTAGCAAAGGCCTCATCCAATGAGGTGGAGACATTTTATTGATGACTTCCAACAAATTCCTGAAAATTATCAGTTTGTTGGATTTTTGTCTCTTTGATTATTGCCACCTATCTCCAAGGTTTATAATCCAATGGAGGAGATGGGATTCGACCTCCTAAGGTTATGAGGATGCTATTTTATATTTAAGTATGAAAATATCTCTTGTATAAGGGGGATTCATGATCCGAGGTACACCGAGAGGCTTTGTTTTTGTACTTTGACAGATTGATTTGAAGATAGCCTGTCTTATTATTTTCTCTGTTAAGAATTCATTTTCACAAGGAAGTGATGTTTAGCTATGTTTTTTCTTTGTTTTGACTCTTAAGCTTGTTCTTCTTCAACAACAAGTGTGAGAGGGTTTCTTAGGAGGATCCTTTGAGATCTTCTACCTTGTGTGTTGCTAAATATCTTTTGAAAAGGATCTTCAGATTATGATTCTTCTTCTACTTTATCAATGGTATTCTTGAAAAGGTTTTTCACGTCTTTCTGTTTGTAGTTCTAAGTTTTCTCATAAAAGACTTCCACCTAAAAGCCTTGAAAGGCCAAACATTGCTTTTGGATGATCTGTTTTGCTGCATATGGAAGATGAGTTGCAGGAATAAATTCATATGATTTGTCAAGTCAAGAAGATAGATTCATCCCTACCTCTCTCATAATTTCAAAATCAACTTGATTTTCATATTTCTTGATGTGTAAGGCTTACCCCTATGCAGTCATGGGGTGACTCCTTGCGCTAACATTTTTGGCACCGTTTCCAGGGACAAATTTGAGAAGACTGAAAAGATCCCTGGGAAGAATGATATTGCACAACTCCATCTTTAGATGGCAACTGAAGTTGGAAACCTTCAATACTGCGCATTCACCATGGAAATTCCATTGTTCAGAATCTGTTGGTGACTCCACTAGAATGAGACCAATTAAATGGCTATGAAGACCTGGCTAGGAGGTTTTCCTTGCTCAATTTCTCAACCATATATGATTATCCACATCCTGTGCCTCTTATTGATGAATGGAAAGATATGTTTCCGAGATTTTATGAAGGTGAGGATGATAGCCTTGTTGATCATGTTCAAGAATTTCATGCTTTGATGTAATAGCTTAACATCCATCATGAAGATATATTGATGAAAATGTCCATGTATTCATTGGATGGGGATGCACGTAAATGGTATTTCTCGTTACCCCCTTCCATAATTTCATCCTTGAAGGATTTCCACAAATTATTCAATGAAAACTAAGAAAGGTTTTATCCCTCTGAAAGTATTTTCCATGACTGTTGTGAAGGATATGTAGAATGTGCTCAAGATTTGTTAGATTTCTTCGCTGAATATAAAGATGAAAACGATTTTATTCACTGTCCAAATGAAAACATAAAGAATACTCCTGTAATCAGAGAGGACTCACGACAACATTCATAACTTTTTTTTAGATGAAAAGAATGTGTATGAATAACTAGAAGCAATAGTTACTGTTGTTCCTGAAATGGATATTTTTAAAAATTATATTCTTGATGAAATTACTGTTTTAGAAGTTGATCATAGGAATGAAGGGAAACCTGTTTTTGATGAATATTCTAGTGATGATGAGAAACAAGCTTATCCTATATTTGATCACTATGAATACAGGGAGTATGATGCAGAGGTTGGCCTTGTCACAGAAGACATAACCCGAAGATTTGACTAGGAGAAGCCCTTAGTTGAGGCACATGAAGAGATCGTTTATACACAGCCAAAAGTAAATCAACAATCATCACTGGATCAACAAACACCTACGTCAATCCTTCTTCCACTTGTACCCACAATTTACAGTAAGCAACTTGAAGTGGAAAAAGAAATATGCTATCAGTCCCATGTGTTTTGTCACCATTTTTATGACCCTGTAGGGGTGTATATGGAGTTGTATTTCTCAAATGTTTTGGAACCTGTAAACTTTATTGTGTCAATGATAGTCAAAGGAGATACAGTAAATGTTCTCAAACCATTGTCATATTCCTTTTGTCTAGTGTCAATCATTGGCATTATAAATACTCATGTCTGCAAGTTTCTTGAATGGCTTTGGTGGAAGTTTTCCTTCACCTAGCCCATTGTAAAAGTCAGTTAGCTTAGGTTTTGTACATAAATAAGCTTCATCAAGAGAAGGTACGTTTTCTTTCTGTTTGAAAGTAGAGTAATATAAGTTGTCAGTATGTTTTCTTCAGCATGATGCATCAGATCATGACTCCACAATCCCAAAGGATAAGGCATTGAAACTACAAGATTTCTTAGAACCTCACAGGAAGGACTCTATCCCCCATGGAGCCTATGCTAACACAAGATTGGTTAAGGTGCCAAGTGTTAAGAAAAATAATTGAAAACACTCTCACAAGGTTCCAAAAATCAAAAGAACCTATTGATTTATGCTACCGAATTTCACGTAGAAACACAGGCGGGCGCTACCGAAATTCTGGCAGAGGCTGAATTGTGCAGAGTTATTCTGCCAACTTTGAGTCACTAATTTAAATCTTGGATTGTGAATAATTCATAAGGTATTTTTGAAAACTGAAGGAGGTTTTTGTTTATAACATTCCAAATAATAATTTTCTGTAGCAGTCATGATTTTGATATTCACCTTATAGGGAGGTTGCCACCTGTCAAGGAGGATTCCAATGGATTCTCAAGGATCACTTAGATGTCAAGGGACACCTTCACCTAAGATTTATCTCTAGCAAAGGCCTCATGCAATGAGGTGGAGACATTTTATTAATGACTTCCAACAAATTTATGAAAATTAGTATTTTGTTGGATTTTTGTCTCTTTGATTGTTGCCACCTANATATTTTCTATTTAAGGAATGAAATATCTCTTGGAGAATGGGGATTCATGATCCAAGGGAGGCCAAGAGGCTCTGTTTTTGTACTTTGACAGATTAATTTGAAGATAGCCTATCTTATCATTTTCTGTGTTAAGAATTCATTTGCAGAAGGAAGTGATGTTTAGCTATGTTTTTTCTTTGTTTTGACTCTTACCTTTGTTCTTCTTCAACAACAAGTTTGAGAGGGTTTCTTAGGAGGATCCTTTGAGATCTTCTACCTTGTGTGTTGCTAAATATCTTCTGAAAAGGATCTTCAGATTATGACTCTTCTTCTACTGTATGAATAGTATTCTTGAAAAGGATTTTCACGTCTTTCTGTTTGTAGTTCTGTGTTTTCTCATAAAAGTCTTCCACCTGAAAGCCTTGAAAGGTTAAACATTGTTTTTGGATGATCCGGTTTGTTGCATATGGAAGATGATTTGCAGGGATAAATTCATATGATTTTTCAAGTCAAGCAGATAGCTTCAGCCCTACCTCTCTCATAATTTCAAAATCAACTTTCTTTTTGTATTTCTTGATGTGTAAGGATTACCCCTATGTAGTCATGGCACGACTCCTTGTGCTAACATACCCAACATCAATCCCTGTGGGCCATCATCCCCTTTTTCCCATAGAGTGAGGGACAACCCCTTCTTGGATCAATACACCCTAAAATCCCAAGACATAAGGAAATCAACGGGAAAGGGGGGGGGAGGGGGAATAGTGATGGAAAGTGGTAAGTATGGTCTGGAAGGGTACAATGGCTCTTTAAGGGAGTTCTTAGTAGCAAACCCATCCCCAAGGAAGACGACTTGATAGGACACAATGTAAACCACCAAGGTGAAGCATGGGAAAAGGCATAATGTCCAAGCATATATCATGAAATCTAGAGCAATCTAAGATAAAACATGTTGTGTGAATTGTGTAATGTACAAATAGATCACTAAATCTTCACATTAAAGACTATGGAACTACTTTTTGACAGATTTTCTTTATAACCTTCCTCTACTGGTAAACTAACTACTATAACCCTCCTCTATAACCCTCTATACCAACTATTATAACCCTCCTCTATAAGCCTCAACTACTATAACTCTCCTCTATAACCCTCCTTTGCCTGTAACGGAGTTTTTTTTTTTTTTCAAAATGAAAATTTCTCTTTGTATTAAAAATGGAATGATTTGGCCCCCAGGGGGCAACTCAATTGGCAAGTGTCGTGAAAATGAAGTTCCATGAGGTTTCGAGTTCAACTTCCCCCGACTTACAATGTGTGCCATGTAAGGGGCATCGTGGGCACACCTGGAGGTTATAGTGGTAGCAGTTGGATAACATGGCCAAGTGTAACGCGAGCATGTGCCCAACTAGTTGTTGATTCTGCCAGACATAAAAAAAATAAAAATAAAATAAAAAATAAAAAATAAAAAAATAAAAAAATAAAAAAAAATGGAATGATTCCAAGTTTATACAAAATAGTGTCCAATCATAGTTCCAACTTATTGAAGCTACAAGTGAAAATATAGTGTCCAATCATAGTTCCAGCTTATCAAAGCTACAAGTAAAATCTGAAAAATACAAGATGTAGATGTATTTGACTGTGCAAAAATGATATGCTAACAGTCACATGAAAAACCAACAACAAGCATTCCCCATGGAAGCCCAAGATAGACTTGTTCTTCCAAAAATGTCCACCAACTAGGTCCTGCAAAGAAAAACAAGCATTCCCTCCAAGGATCTAAAGTCATAACATCATGATAAGTGAATCCAATAAATGAATGAGCCACTTAAGAATGTACATCAAAGATCACTATATAAAACAATTAATCGCTCAAACACACTATACGACTTGTCAAGCTTGAATATGGGAGGGTTCATGAGGTGTCCTATTGGGTAGATCTTGCCCTAGATCAAGAAAATTTCCACGAGATCGCTCTCTAAGCCATGTAAAGTGGGTGATGTGGTTGGGGTCAAGACTCAATGGACATATGGCTCATGACATACATGAGGTCATAGTGTCTCATTCATGGGTGCCTTTGTGGTGGGTGTGTGATACCTTCATCGACAATACACTTTTTCCAAGCCCATTATTTTCCTTTTTTTATTCTTTCATAATTTTAAGGAAAGGTTGAAGGCCACTACTCTAGTGTGTGTCCAAATAATGGCAATGTCACCCACAAAAACCTAGTGGAAATGAGAAGGCTCGCGTGTGATGAGACCCCCTTTCTCTCATCCATGTAACTAAGAGCCATTACCCTAGTTTGATGAGCACATGATGGAAATGTCATACCACTAGATATTTATGGATGTGATAGGTCGAGTCATGATGAGACCTCTTATCCTTCAACTAACATTTTAAGCATTTTAAATCATATTTCATTGTGGGTCCCCCTTTACTCAAAGATAAGCATTTCATTTCTTTCTTGCGTGATCCCCTAGCGAAACATCTAGAAGTTTCATACAGAGGATTTTATCTTTTACCCAACATCAATCCCTCTAGGCCTTCATCCCCTTTTTCCTATAGAATGAGGGACAACCCCTTCTTGGGTCAATACACCCTAAAATCCCAAGAGATAAGAAACTGGTGGGGGGAATAGTGATGGAAAGTGGTAAGTATGGTCGAGAGTGGTACGATGGCTCTTCAAGGGAGTTCCTAGTAGCAAACCCATCCCCAAGGAAGACCACTTACTAGGGCACGATGTCAACCACCAAGGTGAAGCACGACAAAAGGCATAATATCCAAGCATATATAATGAAATCTAGAGCAATCTAAGATACAACAAATTGTGTGAATTGTGTAGAGTACAAACAAATCATCAAATCTTCATATTAAAAACTATGGAGCTATTTTTTGACAAATTTTCTTTATAACCTTCCTCTAGTGATAAACCAACTACTATAACCCTCCTCTATAACCCTCAACTACTATAACTCACCTCTATAACCCTCCTTTGCCTCTAACCAAGCTACCATACAATAACCCTCCTTTGCCTACTATAATTTATGCCTTGTAAATAAAATGACTGTACTTAAAATCTAAGGTTTAAATTATTTTTAACCAGTGACCATTAATCTACCATTGTTAGGTCTACTTATCACATAGTTCTTTTAACTCAAAAACTCCAAATTCCATAAACTCAAAAACATCGCCAAGCCTCCAAATTCCATAAACTCAAAAACATCAAATTCCAAGCCAAGCCTGACTCCATCAAACACTTTATCAAATTATTATTATTTCTTATATTATTTTATTATAAAAAAGTTTGCTCGCATATATATATATATATATATATATATATATATATATATATAATCAATGACAGACACTGAACATAACACTTTGGCAAGCATATAACAAAATAAGTTTTTGCTAAATTATGTAGCTAGCATATAACGGTTTAAAATATATTAACATACAGAATTTTAATAATATTTTAAAGGAGCAGAGATGGATCCATGCTTTGGTAAACCAAATAGTGGCTATCGATGCAAATATATGGTGCATTAAAACGGTTAGAAAGCTGAATAGTACTGATGATGGATGACTTTCTGGACTGTTGACAGTCCCATATTTTCAGCGACGCCATTTTACTTTTATAATGCATTCTATCTTCATGTTGAATATCTCACCAATATTTTAGGGTTTACGTTTTCAAAACATTGTTGACTATACGCGTGAAACGAATATACGCATAACTATAGTCGTCAAAGGAATATACAATAAAGTTATATCAAGTAGACATGCGTGCGCTGCTGGTTCGGCTCCTGAAAAGGTCATGGCTACTCATTCTGATTCGGCTCCTGAAAAGGTGTTACTCCTTTTTCTGATGGGAAGAAGACACTCACTATGCTTCTGTTTAAAGTTTTAGTATATTTTTTATTGTACATACATTATTTGTTAGTGGGAAAAAACTGCTTACAGTACGGAGAATAATTATGTGTATCTACCTGTAAAAAAAAAAAAATGTAAAATAGATATTTAATTTATATAATTTTGAATATATATATATATATATATATATATATATATTAATAATAATGAATTTTTTTAAATAATAATATTTAATAAATAAATATAAATTCATCTTAATCCTTTATGTTTTATTTTTATTTTTTATATTTATTAAATTAATTTAAATAAAATTAGAATTGACTTATATTGATTTTTGCATTTTTTACTTAATATCACATTTTTAAATATAATTTTCTAATTATATATATATATATATATATATATATATATATATATATATATATATATATATAATTTTAAAATACATTATGTTAACATAATTTTTTATGAAATTTTTTATATATTATTTTTATATATTTAAAACAAACAATTACAAAACATAAATAATCAATCTAAAAAGAAAAGGTTGAAGAAAATCACAACTAGAGAGATAGGATTAAAGAGCTAGAAGAAAAACTAACCAATAATTTGACCTTTAGTAATATGGAAAACAAATTGGATATCAAACCCATCAAAAAGGAAATGAATAAGCTAATCTAAGTGGACCATGAGAGTAACAAAAGAGCCTTAAACCTCATAATTTTTGGTATAAAAGAAGAAGAAGAGGATGATAGGCTAGCAATAGTAAAAGAACAATTAAATAATAAATCACAAATTGATACAACTTACCTCATAGAAGCAAAGAGGCTAGGAAAAATAATTGATCACAAAGATAGGTTGATCCGTGTCAAAGTAAGTTGTAATGACCATAAATATAGCATGCTTAGTATATCTCTGACCAAGTTGAATTAAGGAAGGAAGTTCAAAAGGTAAAAGAAGCCAAGAAAGAAGGAAAATGGGAAATAATTAAAAATCAAAAAGCTATTGTTAGGGATAAAGACAAGAAGGATAATAATAAATAGGAATTTGGGACACTCGAGATCTTGTTTTGGAAGTGTCATGGCTTTCCATGATGCAAAGGTCCTATGATAAGTTGGATCCCGAGTGTTATTGATATTATTTGTCTAGTTGAAACTTGGGAGCATGACGAGTCTAATGTCCCTAACATAGAAGGATTTGTCTTGTGGTTGGCATGGAACAAAAACTCCCACTGTAGAGAGATAGGAGGCATAGATTGTTATATTAGAAATAACATTTCTCCTCACATTTAACTTCATAAGATTGACCCTCTCAATCAGTACATTTGGATAGAAATTTCAGACACAAATGCTAAGAAGACGTAAATAGAAATTTTTTCTTTTGCACCTATTAATTCTACTTTTTATAAGAAAAACAATCTAGATAACAATTGTCTCTATAATAATTTAGAACAAGATATTTATAGCTTGAAAAATGAAGGTAATATCCTCCTACTAGGAGACTTTGATTTTAGGAATGCAAATAAGCAAGCTACTCTTTTAAGTAGTGATTCCAACCATAATCCTTTATGTCTAGATGAGGACCTTGTTTGATCTAATAGCTACAAAAGAAGCTCTGAAGACCTAATTGAGAATTTGTTTGGTACTGAGTTGGTCAAACTCTACAGCTCTCAAGACCTAATAATTTGCAATGGAGTAATGAAGTGGCCAAAATCTAACCAGATGACTTGTATTCATGGGTTAGGTAGTAGTGTTGTAGAGTATGTGGTATATGATATCCCCATTTCCAACCAAATAACAACTTTTGACCTTTTAAATGACCATGAGTCCAACTCTGATCATAAACCTTTAACCCTAGCTCTAAACTTTTCCATGCACACGAGCGTCATTGAAGAGAATTCTGATAATCAAAAGAATTTGGGCTTTGAAAAAAGTAAAGTTTACCTTTTCTTAAAGGATTTAAATAGTAAATTAAATCTCACAATTTATAAGGACAACATTGATGAACTCTATCATAAGTTTACAACTACCCTTTCCACTTCTAATAACAAGTTATCTTTCGAGGTGTCCTATAAAAAGAATAATAGAAGGACCAACCGTTGGTATGATAAAGAATGTAAAATTGCTAGGAAAACCAATATGGATGCTTCTATTGAGTCCTTAAAACTTGATAAGATCAATACATACAATGCTCTATTTAAAAGGAATAAAAGGTATTATATCAATAAAAGGAAAGAGAAACTTTCACAACCATATAAGATGGATCCTCAGAAGTTATGGAGCCAAATTCTAAACCGCAATACTAAAGAAGATAATAGGATTCCCTTAAGGGACTTGAACTCCTACCTTAAAAGTCTTTATGAGTTCCCTAATGCCATGGACACCATTCCTATTGTCCCTATAAAGGAATAAGTTTTTTCTTTAGCTGACATGGAGTTCGAGGTTAAGCGACTTGCAAATGAGAAAGCTAAGGATATTGAAGGCTACCAAGATGAAATTTTTAAAATGAGATGACCTGTCCTTATTCCTCACATACACAAGCTCTTCAATTTATCAGTCAAGTAGGGCTCCTCTAAACCCTGGATGCAAAGCCTCATTGTTCCTATTTTTAAAAATGAGGATAGAAACATTCCCTCTAATTATAGGACCATTATGATTAGCCTGATTTTAGCCTGATTTTAGCAAGATTTATTGAATTATTTTGTAAAAGAAGATTATCCTTTGGCTAGAAAGTCACGGTAAAAGAGCTAAAGGCCAGGCCGAGTTTAGGAGATATCATTCAACTGTGGAGCATATTATTACCTTTAGGATCATTGTAGGAGTTCCTCAATACTAAAACCAATCTTTGTTGTTTTTTTGTTGACTTTAGAAATTTTTTTGACATGGTTCCTATGAAAAACCTTTAGAATAGGTTGGAAGAGATAAAAGTGTCTCTCGAGTTGAGGGCTGCTGCAATAAGGATGTATGAGAACATTATTGTAACATCGCCAGCCACCAACAGGCCAAGCAATGCCACTAATCAGACACTTTACTTAGCTCTGATACCATTTTGTAATGTCCCCAACCACGAACAACTCGGGCAATGCCACTACAAGATGTCTCTCTTAAGATACCAATTTGTACATTTATATGCATGCATAAATAACACAATTAACAGTTACAACACTCTATTTATGCCACTTATTCATGCAGAAATAATACTAAACATACTGTCTTTATAAGCATATAGAATACATATTTTAACCATACACAGATTAATTTAGAATTAACAGTAAGCCTACACATACAACATATACAGGCATTACTCATTAATTATAACACATGTACATATACACAACATGTAAATGAACATAAAAGTGGTACTTATCTTTTAATAGGATACCACCAACTGCGTGTAGACCTTCCATGAACCTCCCAACCTTAGACCACACTACTCATCACTCTCAGCACTGGGTCACCCCTGAGATGAGACTAAACTCCAATAGGCAAGGGATTCCTAGGATAGGTCAATAAGAAAGTCACAGATTTTAAGAGAAAGGATTCTCTCCCAGGAGCCACTTATGCCCACTGCTCACAGACTCTCGTTCCCCACATGCCTATCCCACCCTAAGAGTATACACCGTCAATGTCACACAATCCATCGGTTGCTCCACCTCCCTTCTAGGGCTTCAACAACAGGCTGGACTAGAATTCTCAAAGCTCTGTAATAGCTATGGGAGTCTCTCTAGAAGAATGCACTTCCTTAGCACACTCTCTTGCCTGGAGAAAGTTTCTCATAGGCCTAGCAACCTGCTTCTTCAATCCACAACAACCTCTCTCACCTGGAGAGAGAGTTTCTCATAGGCCTAACAACCTGCCTCTTCAACCACGGGATTGACAACTTGCCTCTTCAAACCACAATAGAAAAGTCGAGTAAGGCAAGGGACGACTCAGTAAATTACAGAGGTGCACGATGGCCATGGGTTCATCAATGGCAGAATTGGATCGTTGCGTGCTTTCTTAGTGAGTGAGTGAACTCTTGAGGAGATATGGGGCAGACAGGTCTAGCATACGGNTGTTCCTTTTCATTTAGAAGTCACCCGTCCTCCCAAATGAACTTAGGATATTAACATATCCTTCTAATCATCTTTTGGAATAATAATAAATAATTATTCTTTTGGACTTGAGCCATTAGGCTTATCCCCTCTTTGCAACCTCTTAGTTCCCTCTCCTTTACCTATCCTAGTGGAGCTTAGTCCCCCATACTCTTTCTTCATGGTTGATCTACATGCAATGATGTTTTTATATTAATAGTAATATATATTTACATGTACAAAATAGGCTCCTGGCATTTAACACCTAGGCTCTCCAGCCTAATTAACACATAAGCCCATAGCTTATAATTTCTTGGCTCACCAACCTACAAAAAATGTTACAATTCATAAATACAACTGGGGCTCATCCTTGGGGATATTACAATCCCCTCCCCTTATTTTTGCATTGTCCCCAGTGCAACTTATTTACACAACATCAACAGGATTTTCAAAATCTTAAAAAAAATGTGGGTATTCTGCCTGCATAGCATCCTCATGGTTTCGTGTCATGTCCCCAGGACCATACCAGGTCCACTGGACCTTTACAATCCCTATGAATCGATTCTAGAGTTGCATGTTGTTCTGGTCAATTATGCACACCGAATGCACTTGCAAGATGCTTTCTTGCTCCACTTGAATCACATTCCAATCAATAACATGATGAGCATCAGGTATATATTTCTTAAGAAATAAAACATGAAACACATTATCTACAATCATGGATGCAGATAATGCAAGCATATATGCAACTAGTCCAATCCTTTCTAGGATTTCAAATGATCCACAATATCTGGTTTCCAACTTGGAACAATTTCCTAGCTTCAGGGAACTTCAGTTGGCTTTCACTTTCATGAAAACATGATCTCCCACTTTAAATTCCCTATGGGTTCTGGTCTTATTAGCATAATGTTTCTTCCTGTCTTGGGCAACTTTCAAATTCTTCTTAATCTTCAACATTTTCTCTTCCATTTCCCTGAGAAACTCTGGCACAACCACTTCCCTATTATCTAAGTTGTCCCAACTTATTGGTGTGTTTCACTTTCTCCCATAAAGTGCTTCAAACGAGCTCATCTTTAGTGATGCTTGATACCCATTGTTGTAGGAAAATTCTACCAAGTGTAGGTATTCTTCCTATTTAGATGGTTTTTCCATTACATTCATCCTTATCACTTCCTCTATCACTTGGTTCACCCTTTTTGTTTTCCCATCAGACTTAGGATGATAGGCTATGTTGAAGTTTAGATTTGTTCCAAACCCTTTGAATAACCCTCTCCAAAACTTTGAGGTAAATTTAGGGTCTCTATCAGACACAATTGTCTTTGGAATACCATGCAATCGTGCTACTTCCTTCGTATAGATATCAACAACATTAGCTTCCTTGTGAGTATTTTTCAATGGAATAAAATGGGCATCTTTCGTAAGCTTATCCATCACCACCATGATGGAATCATGCTCCTTGCTTGTTCTGGGAAATCCTATGATGAAATCCATTGTCATCACTTCGCACTTCCACTTAGGAATGGGTAAAGGTTGTAGCAACCTTGTTGGGTGCCTATGTTCATATTTGACCTTCTGACACTCCATACACTTGGCGATGTATTACGAAATTTCCTTCTTCATACTTGACCAAAAGTAATGGCTTCTGACTACTTCCATTGTTTTCTGATATCCAGGGTGTCCAACATAAGGAACATTATGCATTTCTTTCAAGATCATAATTCTCAATTCCTGTAAATTAGGTACATAAATTCTATTTTTGTATAGGAGTGTTCCATCAGCTTCCAATTTATAATCTTTAACTTTTTGCTGCATTTTACCTTGCTACAATTTTGTTACCAATTCCATGTACTGCAAATCTAATTTTATAGCCTCCACAATTATTTCTTTCAAATCTGATTGGTACATGCTAATAGCTATAGCATGCAACTCATACACTCTCATGTTGAATGCATCAACCACTTTGTTCTCCTTTCCTTTGATATGCTTGATATCAAAGTCATACTCATAAGAAATCTCAACCATCTACTCTGCCTAGCATTCAAGGTTGGCTGATCAAAAACATATTTCAGATTGTTATGGTCTTTCCTTAGTTCAAAACTCCTTCCCATGAGGTAGTGCCTCCATTTATTCAGGGCATGTACTATGGATGGCAACTCCAAATCATGAGTTGCATAGTTCTTTTCATGTTCCTTCATCTTTCTGGACTCATAACATACCACAAATCCATTCTGACTGGGTACTCCCCCCATTCCTTCTTTGCATGCATCTGTACATACTACAAAATCTTCATTCGGATCTACAATCCTCAAGATTGGAGCACTGGTTAACAATTGCTTCAAATGTTGTAATCTCTTTTCACACTCTTGTGTCCACTGGAATTTTATCCCCTTCCTTTGCAATGAAGTGATTGGGTGAGCAATTTTTGAAAAACCTGCAATGAATCTTCTGTAATAGTTAACTAGACCCATAAATGTTTATCTACATGTAAAAAAACTGTAAAATAAATATTTAATTTATATAATTTTGAAGAAATATAATTTTTTAAAATATTGATAACAATAATTTTGTTTGAAAAATAATAATATTTAATAAATTAATATAAATTAATCTTAATTTCTATTTTTTTTTAAGATAAATACAATTATGTTTTATTTTTATTTTTTATATTTATTAAATTGATTTAAATTAAATCAAAATTAATTTATATTAATTTATATAATTTTATTTAATATCACATTTACAAATATAATTTTTTAATAATCTATATATAAATAACTTTAAAATACATTAAAGTAACATAATTTTTATGAAAAAACTTATATATCATTTTTTTATATTTAAAACAAACCATTAGAAAACACCATAATTTATTATATAAAATAGTATTTGTTTTTCAACTCCTTTACTATGTTGTTATTTAAATTCCCCAAAACAATTAGAAATATATTAATAGATTTTACTTTATACAATAATTCATTTTCATGTTGTGGAAGATAATAAATCACTTTCATCTAAAGTGTCTCATAGTTTTAATTTGTTCTCTCTATACTCAAGATTACTTCAAGTCAAGAAATGTTAGTTTAAAAAAAAAAAATTAGAAAATCAACTTTATACTTTATCATGTTATTAAAAACAAATATTTTTCCTTTAGAAAACAAAAGATTGTGCCAATTTATTGTAGATATTGACAAATAAAACATATAAAAATGAACAAGATTTATTAAATAAATTATTAGTCATTTATTACAGATATTAACAAATAAAACATATAAAAAAGAACACGATTTATTAAATAAATCATTAGTCATTGAAGATTTAGTATAGAAATGATGTGGCAATGTTCTCATAAGAAAAATCAACACAATAATTAACACGATTTATTAAATAAATCATTAGTCATTGAAGATTTAGTATAGAAATGATGTGGCAATGTTCTCATAAGAAAAATCAACACAATAATTATTTACACATAACAATAGTGACTTTTAAATCTTTATACATACAAAACATTTACTTTGTTAATCATTATTTTAAAGATATTGAAAAAAAAATTATGTTTATAAAAATTTGAGTAATTTGTATAGATTTTTGAATTTACCAATAAAAAAACTACACTTAAATATTAAAGATGTTATAAATACTACATTGTAATACAAATTAATACATTTTAAAATAAAAAGATATAAAAAAATTATATATCTATATTTTTAATAATGATTGGTCTTCTAAATTTTATCCAAAAATAAATAGAATGTTGGATCTGCATTTGATCTCACCTGGATCATCCCATCTATCCTCTCGAGGATAAGTTCAGTTCCAAATCCTAGTTCGAACAAACAGGAGGAGTACACCATGCTAATGTGCCTTGGATGATCCACATCTCTGGGCCAGGCGTTGATGAGCACATTGAACTATCCATGTCACTGCGAGCCTTCACAACCTAGGTACAATGACATGATTATCAAGGGCATGCTCTACCACTAAGCTAATAGCCCATCATACAGGCCTCCCTCCCTAGGAGGCATGCCCCTACAACAACACCAATATATTGGAAAACCAATATATTGAAAATGAGCTAATACCCCTTCATTGTGCATGCCTCCCGGGGATGGAGGCCTTAATATATCCAAAATAGCAGAAGAGAAACCCTACTCTTTTTTTGCCTCCCAATGTTGTCACCCAGGAAAAGACATAGGGAAGCAAATGGGAGATGGGATTCTATCAACTTGTTCCAACCTAGGATGATAAGCTCATGGTCTCACTTCATTGTCGAGACCCGAAAGAATAATTCCATCTACGAGATTGGCTCAGATGTTATTCCATTCGGATGCAGTGTCAAACGACTCAAGATGCCCAAAAAGAATCAGCTCTCCCTCAAAAGGAGGTGATCCAGCCACACTTTCCAGTATGGCTACCTTGTTACGACTTCACTCCAGTCACTAGCCCAGCCTTCGACATCCCCATCCTTACGGTTAAGGTAACGACTTGGGGCATGGCCATCTCCCATAGTGTGACAGGTGGTGTGTACAAGGCTCGGGAATGGATTCACCGTCGTATGGCTGACCAACGATTACTACTGATTCTGGCTTCATGCAGGCAAGTTGCAGCCTGCAATCTGAACTTAGGCAGGGTTATTGAGGTTATCTTTCCCTCGCGGGGTCACGACCCTTTGTCCCGATCATTGTAGCATGTGTGTCGCCTAGGGTGTAAGGGGCATGATTACTTGACGTCATCCTCACCTTCCTCTGGCTTATCATCGAGAGTCTGTTCAGGGTTCCAAAATCAATGCTAACAACTAAACACAAGGGTTGTGCTCATTGCGGGACTTAACCCAACACCTTACGACATGAGCTGACGACAGCCATGCACCACCTATGTTCGTGTTCCCGAAGGCACTCCTCTCTTTGGGGAGGATTCACAACATGTCAAACCCTGGTAAGGTTCTTTGCTTTACATCGAATTGAGCCACATGCTCCACTGCTTATGTGGGCCCTTGTCAATTCCTTTGAGTTTCATTCCTGCGAACGTACTCCGTAGGAGGGATACTTAACGCGTTAGCTACATCATTGCGTGGGTCGATATGCACAACACTTAGTATCCATCATTTACAGCTAGGACTATTGGGGTATCTAATCCCATTTGCTACCCTAGATTTCATCTCTCAGTGTCAGTGTCGGCCCAACAGAGTGCTTTCGTCGTTGGTGTTCTTTTCAATCTCAACGCATTTCGCCGCTCCACCAAAAATTCCCTCTGCCCCTACCATACTTCGGCTTGGTATTTTCCACTGCCTCTCTAGGGTTGAGCCCTAGGATTTGATGACAGACTTGAAAATCCACCTACAGAAGCTTTATGCCCAATCATTCTGGATAACGCTTGCATCCTCTGTCTTACTACGAATGCTGGTATAGAGTTAGTCGATGCTTATTCCTTAGATACTGTCATTGTTTATTCTCTGAGAAAAGAAGTTCATGACCCGTGGGCCTTCTGCCTTCACACAGCATTGCTCCATCAAGCTTTCACCCATTGCAAAAAATTCCCCACCGCTGCCTCCCGTAAGAGTCTGGGTCGTGTCTCAGTCCCATTGTGGTTGATCATCCTCTCGGACTAGCTACTTATCATCGCCTTGGTAAGCCATTGCCTCACCAAATAACTAATCAGAGGCGATCCCTCCTTTAGCAGATTCCTCCTTTTTCTTCCCAGCCTATGGGGTATTATCAGTCATTTCCATTGTTGTTCCCCTCCCAAGGGCAGGGTCTTACGCGTTACGCACATGTCCACCATTGGAAACACCACTTCCCATCCGACTTTCATTTGTTTATCATGTTGCGAGCGTTCATCCTAAGCCAGGATCAAACTCTCCATGATATTCATAGTTGCATTAATTATAGCTACCTTGTGGACAAAGCTGATTTAGAATCATCTTTATGCATAACTTGTCTCAATTCGCTTCATATAAGCTCAGCCTGGAGTTCACTTCTAGTATAGACATCCCTACCCTCTCATGTCAATCCCATAGGCCTAGTACAATGAGAGAACCATAAAATAGATGGAAGGGATCACGTACATTCATAATTGTTCCTAGACATAACATAACTTGTCTCCATTCGCTTCGTATCAGCTCAGCTCAGAGTTTCCAGTATAGCCATCCCCACCCTCCTCTCATGTAAACCTACAAGCTACTAATAAATGATGGGGGACCCTTTCAACTCAGTAGTAGAGTAACACCATGGTAAGGCATAATTCATTGGTTCAATTTTGGTAAAAGGCTGGCTCATGTTTCCTACGAATAAAGAAGGTCCAGGTTTCTATTTCTCATCATATGATCTAAATATTCTCAAGAAGAAAATATTTTTTCGAGGAAAAAAAACTATCTATCATGATAGGTTTCATGCAAAACATTTGTTATAACAGAGTCTCACACCTAATATAGGGGGAGGATCATTATATTTTTCTCAATAATAGTCTTCTTCATCCTGCTACTATAGGATCACTAATAATCTACTCCATCTTCGTCAATTTTTGACATATCAAAATTATTATGGATACCTGGTAATTTGAAATTACCAGTCTTAAAAAAGAGTGGAAAAAATGAAAAATAAGTAAGTGAACCTGACCCATTGAGTTATTAATATATCAACTACTCTGATCTTAAAATTTGATTGAGATTTGGAAAGTGAACCTTTCCTATCCGAAATTAATCGATCTTATTGAGAAAACTCCCTATTTGGTTGTTGATTGAATGTTTCGTCAGATCATGATTCTTATGATCTCTTCTCCCTGGACAGAAAGATATATAGATCTTGAAGGCCATTCCGATCTGAATTACGGACAACCTAAATTCTCTTTCTGTTTAGATGAAATTGATACAGAAATAAAATACGTGATTCTGTCATGATGTACTAAACATTCTCATATGAATGTACCAAATATTTTACTTTGGTTATTACACTGGTAAGAAATAGATCGAAATTAAGATGTGAAAAGAGAAAAA
>JASDQU011404638.1:9116-24717 GCA_032191745.1 Picea mariana
TATTATACTCAAATGAAAGTTTTTCAGCTTATATAGATGACAGCCACGAAATTGAAAAACGAGTTGGTCACATAAAAACACTAATATATTTCATAACATAAACCTCCGGCACATGGATATGGAAGGATCTGAACCAAGAGACCAAATTACACTAAGTGGGCGAGATACCCACTAAACTGCGCAGACCTTCGTAACAAGATATTAATGCCACATTCACACAACTATGAAGGCATTCAATACACCGAGATCTGGACATATTATTTATTATATATAGATAGACATGTGCAGGGTAGCAGATCTATATGGCGTCGTGTAACCAGAGAAAGGAAAACTTAACAACGGCCGCCTCCCGGGCCGCCGCAACCACGACCACCGCCACCAGGGCCGCCGCAGCCACCTGGGCCGCCTCCACGGCCGCCCGGTCCTCCGCAGCCGCCTGGACCGCCCGGGCCTCCGGGCGGAGGCGGGGGTCCGCCGGGACCGGGCGGAGGCGGAGGTCCGCCGGGAGGAGGAGGGCCGCCAGGAAACATTATTCTTCTCACTCGCCGCTTCTGTGCGTTCGTCCGCTTCAGCTTACGAAGAAGGATATGGGATTTCACTCTCTGTTGCCTCTTACCAGTGGTATTTATAAGGGTTTTTTTCTAAATGTCGGTGGATATAAGCTTCTGTTGTGTTGACAGATAGTTGGATAAGGGTTCCCGCTTTGAATGTTAGATAAAAAATCTCCACGAGTTTTAATTCGTGATCAGTCAATCACTGTTGGTCGGAGATGCTCGTGAGTCACTGTGTTGGTCGGAGATCACTTTTGGCTCGTGATCCGCGTTTCAGATGGACTTACACTTTTTTTTTTTTTTTCTTTATTGACGGGAATTTATTTTAATTTCTGTGTTTTTTCTAAAATTGAGATGATTTTAATTTTTTAATTTTTATAAAAATTAAGTTTAATATTAATATGAGTTTTCAAATTTAATATTAAGAGTTTTGGATCTTCTGAATTGATGTGGTTCAGATAGAGTGCGATATTCGGTATTCAAATAAATGAAGGTAGTTGGAAGAAGTAGTTCAATAATACATATTCGTATTAAGAATAATTGATATTTTGTTAAATTTAAATAGATAAAAGGTGATTTGAATGTTATTATATAATTCATATTAAATTTTGCTTAACAAGTTTTCAATAATTTTAATAAACAATAATTTCAATAAAATGGAAATAATTATTAAATAAATATATATTATAATTTAATTTGATTTTTTTTAATAAAAAATAAAAAATATAAATATAGATTAAAAATTCATAACAAAATATTTAAAATACAAATATATATTAAAAAATTATAATAAAATATAAAAAACATCTTTGTATATAATAATGACTAACTCTAATTAAAAAAATTTAGTCTACGATATTGATATTAAATGATTTTTAAGATACATTAAATATATAATTACATTGCTTAGTTAATATGATGATAAGATATGAGAAATAGGTAGTGTTTTTTCTAATTAAATAAATGTAATAAACAAGATAATATATTTTTAAAATTATATAAATTATTTTTATAATTAATATAATATGATATCAAATTTTAAAAAAAAATTGATATAAATGTATATAACAATTTTTGAAATTAAGATTTGTTGAAAAATTAATCTATTTTTACTTATATTTGCCAATTTATAATATTAAAAAATATTTAAATTAACAATAATATTTATTATTAATTTTATAATAAATAAAAAAGTTATTATACTTAAACTTTTATTTATATATAAGCTTAAAACAATTGTAAATAAGTCCATTTTTAGATATGAGATAAGAAGAAACTCCTATGTGAGACTCTTGTTACACATGTTATTCTATATGGATGTAAAATTCGAGGATGTAGTATCTCTAGTGAATCTTGGAGAAAGATAAATCAAATACAAAAATAATTTTATAACCTATAATCTCAAAATTAAAGCAAATATGTCATATCTCATTGTGCTCTTACAGGCAAACTTTTCCCCCAATGAGAGCATGGCTATGACTAAATAACTAATATATAAGAACAAGTTCAACAACATGGAAAACAAGAGGCTTCCTGAAATTGTTTCAAAATCCAATAGTAACCACCATCCAATCCACTCAAGTAAGGATGACAAAAAGATGCCTAGTCTTGGCTAAGTTATTGGGGAATCATGGAAGAAAATATCATCAAATCAAAATTTAAGGAAAACATATTATCAAATCAAAAATTAAGGAGAAAATATGGTGTGATAAAGAGTTAGAGGGAAAAAAAATTAAGATATTATAAAGATGTAATCAACCATAATCTAGAAGATCAAAATTATCTCACAAATTCCCATTACCTCCATAGTGAAATTAGATCTCAATTTCAAAATATTTGTCACAATACCAACCTTCCTAATCTTTTAACTCAACAAAACTATGGCCATCTTGGAAAGCTTTTCTTAATGGGTTTTGAGGGCAGAAACAAAATTATTTTGAGCCAACAAACAAAATTCTAAAGAATTACAAGTACTCCCTTACCCTCTTAAGATTGAATAGATCACCTTAATCTTCATTAATCATTATCACCATCAAATATATATTACTTCTATTAATTAATTACATGACATATAAAAAAAAAAAATTTTATTAATAATGCATAAAAAAATATAAAATAAATTCAAAATGATAATTTAATTAATAAAAATTAAATTTTATTAATAATACATAAGAAAATATAAAATAAATTCAAAATGATAATTTAATTAATTATATTAATGTTATAATATATTCAATTATTTTAACGTTGCTTTTCAATATTATATTAACATTTTTTTTAAATTTCGTACATAAATATGTATGACAAATCCATTTAATATTTTAATTTTTTAATAAAAATAAAAATAAAAACTAAATTTATAAACTTGCACAATATCATACAGATAGGTTGTTTAATTTTTTCATATCCATTTCAAATGTGAAATGATTAAATTTTTCATTTTTCAATTTTATGATCATTGTTTAGAATTTTCAATTTCATGATCATTAATGATGGGCGAAAGTGGTGAACGAACAAGAAAACAAGGCTGTCCTATATTTTGGAATCTTTGTATTTCTTGAAAACGGAGGACCACTTGTAATTTCGTGGAAAAAGAGCAATAATGACAAAAGTTACTTATGTGGCGTAAATGCTTTTAACGTGTTTTGTGCGCCTGCAACACCTGACAACTATCTTTGGATTAAGGAATTATTGTAACGTGTCTAATTCTATGGCTATTCCCAACCAATCAAACTTGTCTTATTTTCCTCTAAACTATATTATAACTATAAAGTCTCGTGTTGTTGTCCATGACAAATTTAAGAGAGCTCCTAAATATCTAGCCTTCCCAAAGGGAAACCAAACCGTAATGAGATGCTAAGACTAACCAACATGAAAGGTCCATAAAACCTATTATTGTATGATCATCCAAATGACAACTATGCCAACAAACTATAGCAAAAAAATAAATGACAAGTCTATGAAAGACCCTATATATATCTCCTTAGTTTGGAGGCACCTGAGGATGAGCCTTGAGAAGTCAGTCGTCCAACCTTATTGCAAAGTTGATATAAGAAGTCAACGTCGTTCCATCTGAAGACATGTTGAGAGAACCCACATGCTTCTTAACTAGCTAAGAAACTAGAGTGAGCAATAACAAATTCTTCCATTCCAGATCATGCAATTGTAGTCCGAACTCCTTGCAATATGGCTCCTTGGGGAGCATGCTTGGGCCACAAATGAATTTGTGCTCCAATATAGCTCAATTGTGCAAAGGAACTTCGTATCTGGGCAATTCCTAGAGCCCAGATCTGGAAAAAATGGTTGCACTTCGTCATCAACCATATTGTCCTCATGATAGTCCCACACCACCTTGACATTTTCCTTCAGCGCTTGAAGAAAATCCTAATTTGAAGTGTTGGTAGTGGCCACAAAAGAAGAGGCAGATGCAATCACATTTGAGGAAAATTTAAAAGGCCAACAAACTACCTTTCCCTTAGTCTTCTTTTGCAGACCCATGAAGTACCAAAGATTGATAGAAAACCAAATAACCCCCCACCCATAATGTCGATGGTGGAGAGGAAACAGGAAACAATAGTCATCCCTTGGCTTAGAGAGTTATGAAACAAGAAGAATATCCATTAAAATTCTTTGAACGACCCCCATGCATGGAGAGTTCAATGCTATAAATGTTAATTGAAGTCCCTACTCTGTAATCATTCTCACGTTTGATCTGAACCATCATTGGACTGTACTCGCCCCCCAAGGAAATATCCTTGGAACAATACCAAAACTATCTCATTTGCATGAGAGGGAAGGTCTTCGAAGGGTGTGTCGTCGGAGAGGAGAAGCCCGCCACCTCTCCTTCCTTAGAAAGCTCGTGAAATACTCAATATGGGGAAGGAAGGTTGATATTATTATAAATATTTTGAAATTGATTTATAATATTGGAATATTCAAGATATTCTATGAAAAAAAGTTTTCTATCATTCACCTTCTTAGTATAAAAAAGATGGGAATTTTTTTCTTGCCAAGGAATTTAAGGAATTGTCCAGAGTTATATTTCATTATAGAGATCATTAGAGTTTGTTCTTATTTTAGTAATGTTGATTTTCTTATTTAAGCTAACTATAACGGAAAGGTAATTTTGATCCTCTTGACTAGGGCTACTTATGTCTTTATAGTATATTAATTTTCTCTTATCATCTACTTCATCATAACACAATCTTTCCTTAAACGTAGATGTGATAATATTTTTAATGGTATCAATATTCTACAGAGTAACCTCCTCTCGTATTCACTAATGATTTAACCAAAACGTAACATATTTATGCCAACCCTTGTTAAGATGCAAGTGAATTTGATTGTTATTTGAAGTAATATTAGGAAGCCCCAAGTATCTTTCATGTGAGTTGTCTTGTGCTTATAAATTAGGTGTCTAGTCATAGCCACCATCATAAAAGGGTAAAGACCAAATTTTATGAGAAATATATGATAAGGTATATTTATTTTAATCTTAATATGATAAATTATAAAACACTTTTAGATTCTTTCCAAAAGTTAATTGAAAAGAATCAAGCACTTAGGTGATATTGAAGATTATAACTCAAAATTTTAGCTATTGGCCACAAGGGTGGATAACTTAAGTGATGAGCATTTGTTGGAAGCTTACATGGGTGGATGAAAAGAAGACATTAAACATGAGATTTTTCTAAAAAATATTGAAAATATTATGGAAGCTATGTAATTTTCTGATCATATTCAAGACAAGAATAAGGATACACACAAGTATACCATTGGACCATATGAAAGAAGAAAATATATTTTGGGGGTTCATAAAACACTCTTACCTCAACCTACTCGAATATGAGAGAAGGAAACAGAGGAAAGAAGAGTGAAAGGACTATGTTTTGGTTGTAACAGCAAATTGTCGAAATGGCATAAATGTCAAGAAAAAAATTGTTCCCTTTGAGAAATAATGATGAAGAGGAAGTGGAGGCCATAGATGATTTTAGGGGCTAAATTTCACAAATGGGATAATTTTCCATGGTTTGTCCCAAAAAAAGATTCGCCTATTTTTATTGTTTCTAAAAACGATTCGCCCAAATTCTATAGAATAAAATTATTTTACCCTAAAAAACACAAAAAATTATAGAAAGTATTAAATTCTTAGAAATTTAAATATTTTTACAGAACTATAGTCAAACATTTTACATTTTGCATACTAAGAACTAGTAAGATTAGCACATGTTTCTACATTTTAATATAAATTTTCATCCTTAAAATCATCCATGGTGGAGGCATCTTCACAAAGAAATGAGGAATAACTTGTCAACTTAAAAGAGAAAGAAATAGAGGCCTAAATTGTGCACAACATTGATTCACACAGGTGTGAAGTATCTGTTCATCCATTGTCAGGGTGGTCAACACCTCACACCTTAAAGATTGTAGGTTACATTAAGAATACAAAAGTTATAGTACTCATTGAATTAGGTAGTTCCCATAACTTCATTGATAAAAGAGAACCTCAATTGATTTTTATATCCAATGACAATTTTTTATGTTTTGGTTGCTAATGAAGAGAGTATTGATTGGGTGGGAAAATCCCACAACACAAAACTATGTATGGGAGAACATAATTTGGAAACCTCAATGTATTCCATTCCCACTAGAGGTGTACATGTTCTTCTAGGGATTCTATGGTTGAGACTATTAGGTACATTTTCTACAAACTATAATGAGTTATTCATGAGATTTGAATTGAAATTCCAATTCAAGGTGAACTCAAAGGGTTAAAATCTGTACCTTCTCAACTCATCGGCTCTCATAGAATGGAAAAGATCCTAAAAAGGGACAGCAAGGGAGTTATGGATATACTTTATTATATGGAAGTTAAGAAATAAGATGAAAATATTCTAGAGGAATTAATATGCACATTGGAAAATAACTATAGGGTCTTCCAATAGATTCCTAAAGGTCAGCCTCCATCTAGAGATCATGAATATCAAATAGAACTAATACCTAGAAGTAATCCTCTTAATAAACGCCTTATAGATATCCTCATCAAGAAAAAGGGGAGATTGGGAAAATAGTAGAAGACATGTTGGATTCAGGTATTATTCAACCAAGCAAGAGTTCATTTTTATCTCTAGAAGTGACAATGAGAAGAAAAGACAATTCTTGCAGGATGTGTCTCAATTATATATATGTAAACAAAATCATTGTAAGGAATAAATTCAATATTCCAAATATTGATGAGATATTAAATGAGCTTCGTGGAGTAGCTCATTTTATAAAGCTATATCTTAAATGTGGATACCACTAGATCATATTAATAAAATATGAAATTCCCAAAACAACTTTTAGAACTCGTGATGGGAACTATAAGCTCTTGGTCCTTCCTTTTGGGTTGACTAATTCCCCTTCAACTTTTCAAAACCTTATGAATTTTTGTTTGACCCGATTTTAGAAAGTTTTTGTTGGTTTTCTTTGATGATATACTTATCTATAGAAAATCATGGAAAAATGTTACAAATCAAAATGTCACACTTGAGTTATACACCCTAAGTGTCACAAGTGTCACAAAGTGACATATGCACCTCAATAAGTGTCGCATGCACTGTCGAAAGTGTCATATGAATCTTACCAAGTGTCAGATTCACTTTTTGGGGTGTCACCACCCATTGACACCATTAAAATAGTTTTTCATTACCTCTAAGGCATATGGGAGGAGGAAACCCATAATTTCTAGGTCAAAACACACTTTTCCTTAGAAAATTCAACCCTTTTTTGAGCATTTATGAATGGTGGCATGCCCATGTCCATACTAAGGGTGGTCATATGGTGCCTCCTCTACCATTATAGGGGAGTGCCACTGCTAGGGTGGTGCCATGTATCTCACTGGGGGGGGAGTGTCATTCTTTTTGAGAGAAAAATGGGATCTCCCCCACCTTATTCTATGGGACAACTCTTCGAGATGGGGTTAGTTGTGTTAGACCCTCATGCTTGGGATTCATCCTATGATATAATAAAATCCTCAAGGATCCATATCATTAACCATACCCCTCATTTTCTCATGGTAGTTGTTCCTCTCAAGATTATATATTGATGAATTTCCAAGGTAAAAGGAGGAAGGATGGGAGCGTATCAAACCTTTGATCTTAGGGAAGTAATTAGTTAGAGTATCATCACCTTGATCTTGGTATATTGATGCAAGGGATAGACAAGGAGAGCTTGGAGAGATTGTTGTTGCATCAATCATGGTCTGCAAGTATTCTCTTTCAGTTCTCATTTGAATATACTTTGTCATTTCCTTCAAGCTTGTGTGTTCTTGCATGTTCTTGTCTATTGTTCTTTTAATGTTCATAGATGAATTTGTTTGATATAATAAACTAGAGTAGGAGGTATTAGTTTCTCTTTTCTACCCTTTGCAGGTGTCAAGCTTCACCAGGGTGTTCAGAGACCAAGCTCGGATTGGAAGGAATGAGGACAAACTTCGAAACAAGGTGCATTACACCCTTTCTCCCTCTCTCTTTTTGATTGGTTAAATTGAATTCAAAGGGATGTTAGTGTCCACTTTTAGTGTTTCTATATTGGTATAGGGGTTCTTAATCCATGGGATATTTCACCTGTCTATAGAGGAAATATTTCATAACAGAAATTGGTGACTCCACTCAAGATTTTTTCATAAATTTAGTCTCCCAATCTTGAAAAATGTGTAAAAAAATACAAGGGAGAACTCTTATAATCATGCTTGATTAGAGTATTCATTTTTTGTAATTAGTCTCACGAGGTTGAAAAAGAGATAAAATACCACTCAAAGGATGCCCTTTCAAACCTTTTAACAAGTGTGAAAGGAAGTAAGATCACTTGGATATCTTTTCATGTTTAGGGAGTCTGAAAAGAGCTTAAATGAGACTTGTGAGATTTCCCAACGTAATTTCCAAAGTTTTTGAATGGTACCCATGGATAGTTGGTACTTTTCCCCAAGCTGTGTGATAGAAGCTCGTGGCTTTTCTCTAGCATGGAGTCTAGAGGCTATAAATTTCCCCTACGAGCAAGTGAAATATCCCTTGGATTACAGACCCCTATAACAAGACAGAAACACTACAAATGAACACTAGCATCCTTTTGAATTCAGTTTAACCAATCAGAAAGAGACAGGGAGAAAGGGTGTGATGCACCTTGTTTCGAAGTTTGTCCTCACTGCTTCCAATTCGAGCTTGATTTCCAAACACCCTAGAACAACTTGATACCTACAAAGGGAAGAAAAGAGAAACTACTAACTCCTACTATATTTTATTAGATCAAACAAATTCATCTACAAACATTAAAAGGACAATAGACAAGAACATGCAAGAATACACAAGCTTGAAGGAAATAGGCCAAGTGTATTCAAATGAGAACACAAAGAGAATACTTACAAACCATGATTGATGTAGCAACAATCTCTTCAATCTCTCCTCGTCCATCCCTTGTATGAATCTACCAAGATAAAAATGATGATACTAATTCTAATCACTTCCCTGAGATCATAGGTTTTATATGCTCCAATCCTTTGTCTTTTAACCTTGGAAATCCTCCAATATATAGGATTGAGAGGCAAAAGTACCATGAGAAAATGAGGGGTATGGTTCAGGATATGGATCCTTGAGGATTGGATCAGATCCTAAGATGAAGCCCAAGCATGAGGGTCGAACATAACTAACCCCATATCAAATAGCTCCCCCATTGAATAAGGTAAGGGAGATCCCCATTTTCTCTCAACAATAATGGCGCTCTGCCCAAGTGAGAGATAGGGAGCCAGCCTAGTAGTAGCACTCCCATATAGTGGTAGATTGTGTGCCATGTGACCACCCTCAATATGGACAAGGGGGTGCCACTCTTCATAAATTCTCAAAAAAGGGTCAAATTTTCCAAGGGAAAAGTGTGTTTTGATCTAGAATTGATGGGTTTCATCCTCCCTTATGACTTAGGGGTCATGAAAAATTGTTTTAATGGTGTCAAAGGGTAGCGACATGTCACAAAGTGAATGCGACACTTGGGAATGTTCATACGACACTTGTGACAATGCATGCAACACTTACCAAGGTGCATGCGTCACTTTGCAACACTTAGGGTGTGCAACTCAAGTGTGACATTTTGATGTGTAACAGATGAACCCTAAAGTGTGAGGTTAAAAGAGAAACCGATGGCTAAAACACTTTACAAATTATTCAATGCAAGGGTGCTAGAGTGGTAGAGCTTGGAAGAAGTTGCAAACAATCATCAAACAACTACAGGTTTCGTTGGGTACCATTCCAAATGTCTCGAATGCTCTTGACGCTTCTTAGTTAAGCACCTTTTTTCATGGGCATCATGTTGACATTCTTTCATCAACAAAGTCTTCTCCTCCTCCTTCTGCCTTATCTGGTGAAAGTATAGCTACTAATAACCAGAATTCTAAATGAAATATAAAGAGGAATAATAGGAAGAATAAATCACCAACCTCTGTGAGTCATGCTGGGGGAAAGAAACGAGCCTCTACAAGTCATGCTCGAGTTAAAATTCCAGTCACTACTAGTCATACCGGTGATAGGTCTGTAGCCTCTACAAGTCATGTTATCGACCAATCACCAACCTCTACAAATAATGTTCAATATCTGCAACCAACCACTACAAGTCATGTTGGGGGAAAAAACCTAGTCTTTGTGATTCATATTGGAGTTCAACAACCAGCCTATGCTAATAATGTCGGATATGAGCAACCAACAACAACTAGTCATGTTGGGGGCATTGATTTTGTTGAGAAACCTAGACAGATAGGATGTAGGCGTAAGTTCCCTTGCAATATTTGAAAGAGATATCACCTTACTCATTTGTTATGTGGAATTCCAAAGGCACGGAGATTATGGTCCATGTTTGCAATATCTTCTAATTTTGAGTCTTCTTTGGTTTCCCCACAATCTATTCATCCTTTGGTTGATGAAGTGGTCATGTTGATGCAATCTTAGGTCGATCCCAATCCTATTTTGGGTGGTGATGCACCTTCAGACCATGTTGTCTTGCAACCTATTCATCTAGTGGTTGAGTAAGTGGTTGTGTTGATGCAATCTTCAGCCAATGCCACTCTTCTCTTGGAGAGTGTCGATTCTACCAAAGTGGTCACACTGTTGCAATCTTCGATTGATCCCACTCTTCTCTTGGAGAGTGTCGAGTCTACCAAAGTGGTCATGCCGATGAACTATTTGCTTGATCCCACTCTTCTGGTGGGGAGTGATGTGTCTACCGACTATGTTTTTAACATTTCCAGTTCAGTACTTTCAAAACAAGGGGGCATTCTGCTCACTTCGAGCACACCCCCTTCAAGTCCTAGGATGGTTTCCTTTGATTAGAATGACCTTGTTGAGCCTCATCTTCATTATTTTTCACCCTTTTAAATAAGGTTTGAAGTTAATTCATTTTTTTTTTTACTGATGTATTGTAGATGAAGGATCCTTTGCAAGTATTTTATCCTCCTCAGCTTGGAAAGATTTGGGTTCTCCCGAGCTTTTGTCTACATCGCATGAGTTGTTGGACTTTGATGGACATCCTAGTGAGTATTTGGGGATTCTTCATCAGTTTTCTATCTTGTTATGTGGGAAGAGTGTCCTTGTCGATGTTATAGTGGTGAAAGGACCATTAGATTTCAATATGCTTCTCGAGCATGATTATGTATGTGCTATGAACGTCGTGGTGTCTATGCTCTTTCGAGTGATGCATTTCCCTCACAATGGAAGCATTGTCACTATAGACCAGTTGGCATATGATAATCACCATCCTAATTCGGTGTTAGTTCAGGATGCCCCTTTATATTTTCCTATTATTCATGTATACTCTACCCCACCATAGGTACATTATGTGGCCTCTTATGCTCGGTGTTCAATTTATCCTGAGCAAGAATTTGTTCACACATGTTTTCTTTCTAGAGAATTGGTCTCAACAATTGATCAATTGGTTTATCCAATGGGGGAATGAGAGCCCTTGCTTCCCCCTCTTGGTCCAAGTGATATTGAGTTTCCTTTTGATTCCGATATCATTGTTTGTATATCCTCAAGCCTTTGCGCTTGTAATTCTTCGCTGATAGACTCTGCCAACCCTGACCAAAACCTCCATCATCATATGAAATATGGTAATTTTGCTTCTCCCTTTTGGACTATTGATCCTCCTCATTCGAGTTATTTTTTGGATATTGAGTTTTCTTCGTATGAGACTATCCTTGAAGCCATGACTACGGTTTCTATATCGTGGGAAGACTTACACTGTGGTTTTTGTTTTCTTCCCTTTTGGGAGACTTTTTAGATTGACTACTAAAGGGACTCTTGGTTAGAGCCTACAAGCATGATCTAATTGAAATAGTACCATGCATGAATCATAAGGATGTGTAGTTCCTTGTACCATATTATACAGTCTAGGTTTGTTGTTTTCAAGTTTTGTATTCAGTAGCACCTCTTATTTTCTGAAGTTTTTATTGATATTGGATTTATTAGATTTTGGATGAGTGTTATTGACCTTATATGGAAGATCTTGGAGGCATTTTTCCATGGAATTTTTTCATCGTATCGATCCGTTTTGACAAGTATTGACCTTGAAATTGGCATATAGTTTAGATTTTTCCCTACTTGAATTTTTGCATTTTTCCCTACTGAATGACGACACTAACCTTCCTTACTGATAATTGTTTCGTACTTTATGTGGTAGAGCTTTAATTCCATGGGCATCTAAGTTAGATCCTTTTTTTCCATTTGATTCCCATGTTGAATTACTTCATAGGAACGAGAGTCTTGTTTAGTCTCGCCATGACTTTGTATTGAAGCCTCATCTTTCTTCTCCAATCATTTTTCTAGCTTTAACCCTTAGGAATCCCATAGAGCATGGTTTTTTTCCTTTCCAAATCATTTAAACTATGAAAGTAACATCTAATAGGAAATTATTTATCCTTTTTCCTCTCGTTCAAATTAATTAAGAAAAGGAGCCCCCCTGGAGTCTTCTTTAAGCCCTTTTCATACTCTCTAAAATTGAAAATATTGTCGAGAGATCTTGTTTTTCTTTACACTCGCCAAAGTGAAATTTAAAGGCAAATATTTCCAACGATAATTTAATCGTTTTTCAGTCTGGATGGTTATTTTTATGAAAAAGGTACACCCTAGGAGCCATGATTCACTCGGAGATCATTATCAGATGTAAGTTTAACCCTTTTTTGGGTCCGAGGGACTAAATTTGTGAAAATGGGCCATTCTCCCTGGGTTTGGTTTATCACTTTTTCGGGCCTTGGAGACTATTTACGAAAAAGGAAACCCCTTGGAGTATTCTTTAATCCCTTTTCAGACTCTCTAAACAGGAAAATATTGTTGAGTGACCTTGTTTATTTCACACTCATTAATTTGTCAAGAAGGGGTATCTATTTGGAATAAGTTTAACCCTTTTTTCGTCCAATAGATTACCGAGGAAAAAGGTATGCCTCGAGAGACATGTCTCGCTAGGAGAGTTCTCCTACGTTATGTTTTATACTTTTTTGGGCTCAAGGGACTAAATTATGAAAAAAGTGGTGAGTCCATACTTAATCTCTTTTCATACTCCTTAAAATTGAAAAGATATCCGTGTGATCTTTTCTTTGTCACGCTCGTTAAAATGGTTTTGAAGAGACCTGTTTTCAGTATAAGTTTAACCCTTTTTTGGACCGACTAGACTAAGTATGAAAAAGAGAATACTCTGGCCCTAGTGACCAGAAGAGTTCTCCTCGATATGATTTTATTATTTTTCAGGCCCTGGAGACTAACTTTATGAAAACTATCACTCTGGAGGCTTCTTTTAGTGTTTTCTAGACTCTCTAAAAATGAAAAACCACTAATCTTACCTTCTCTGGGCTCGCAAAACTTTACATGCAAAGAATATTGTTGTTTCATGCCATCGCATGTCTCATTCTTGTATCTTTGTCCTAATGTCAGTCTCACATTTCTATTACTAAACCTTTAGAGCATTTCATAGGTGCAATCTTTGCAGCATTTTTTCCCTTGCAATCTGACACCTTGACCCATGGAGGAATTTTCCTGAGTGTCCTTATCTTGCACATGTCTCCTTGCACTAAGCATCAATATGTTCCATTCACTTGGAACTAGTTTGTTTTCATGAAACACTCATTCCTCCTTTGTAACGTAGCATTATTTTATTCTTTTTCAATATCATTAAATATGTGAAAAAGACAAAAAAATCAAATATTCCAAAAATTGGGGATGGGAAAAACATTCTCTTTTGTTGACAACAATTTAGTCACTCTTGGACAGATCACATCCTTCCATCTTTTGTGAAAGCATTGGGATATAATATGGCCTTAGGAATTTTTTCTTGTTACATAGAGCTATGTCCTCCTCTATTTGGTTACTCTTCCAAACATTTGGAGAATTTTTGGTGCCTCATGTTCCACAGACTTATGTCAATAACATGTTGCCTGAGTCTTTTCATCTTTCATGCTCTTTTACAAGGGGAGGTATTGCAACCTGAATTTTCCATTCTGCGATAAGTTTCTTGTGACATCCCCCAAAATAGTTTATTTTTAAGTTTGAGATTTCTTAGGAAAATTATTTCGTTTTTGGTAAATTTGAAATTGGAAATTTTTTTCCATTTTTGGCAATTCTAAATTTCAAATTTAATTAATTGTATTTAATGATTGTGACTGTTGGGAAGAGACCTGATTTGACCCAACTAATTTATTGACTATGACACTTGTATGAAACAAAATATTTTATAATTATTACTGGAAGACAAATGGAACAACCATGTTGAAATCAGCTGACCATGAATCCATGAGTGGGGAACATGTTGGAACTACATTAGGGTTGTTTGTTACAAGTGGAAAATCAAGAATTTGTCCATTGGAAGCCCCTGAAAATCATGGATTTGGAAAGATGTGAAAATTCCCAAGGGAGGGAAAAAGACCCAGGAAAAAATGACTTTGGATATATGGCATACGTGAGGAGGCAGGACGTTGCCTAGTATGCTGGGAAAAAGAAATGGACCTCTTGTTGTTATGAACACTAATTGTCGAGTGTGAGGCAAGAAGGAAACTGCTAAAAATTGAAGGATATTGCTGAGAAGGAATTACGAGTTAACCCTCATGGATTGATGGTCAGGCTAGGGGGTGAACAGGACAAGTGATTTGGCTGCCCTAATATAAGGTTGGGAGGAAGGTGGTTGTTCCATTTGTTGTTCAGAAACTTTTATTCAGATATGTCTACTTTCTCCTTCTCTGTTTACATGTCATGATGAATTATTGGCTAATGGGATTTTTATCTAATTTATATATACATGAGATGTTATGTTATCAAATTCTGAAGGAACCATAACTGTAGTTATAAGAATTCTACTCGATTACTTTCATTAGGAATTTATGCCAGAATTTGATGCATCTAATATAACTGATTATTTTGTTAATGATAACCATTCTAGAGGAAACCTAAGAATTTTGAGTATTCCACACTTTTATCTCTGTGCATTGACTTTGATTTTGGCTCAAGTACCTTATCATATTTAAACTGCTGGTGCAATTAGTTATAATTTAGTAGGAGATAATTATATATATGCAAGTAGATAATATATAATTGTGTATGGAAGTCACCATGCAAATTACAAATGCATTACAAAACACCTACAGTATATATATATCAACATGTGTGGATGATAAATTGTAGAATGGTTAGGTTTAGTTTACCACATACTAAAGTGCTGGAAATAACATCTAATGAATCGGTTAACACAAACGAAGCTTCTAGAAGTATGGTTATATGAGCTAAATTACCGTTGTAATGAGATATACTTTAGGTGAAAAACCTCTCAATAAATTGTACTTGCAGTTCAAAAATTATCTATGTATACAATGTAAATGAAACTGAATAATGTAGCCATGTACATATGGGCATATGCTTACAGTCCTGTAGGTATATGTATATACATAAAACATATTAATTAAATTGATTTTTCTTTCATGTACATACTAAATCAAAATAAGGAGGAACTCTATATATGTACGAAATAGGAAGAAAATATGTATTTGTATC
>JASDQU011404638.1:25128-39934 GCA_032191745.1 Picea mariana
GTGGGAAAATCCCACAACACAAAACTATGTATGGGAGAACATAATTTGGAAACCTCAATGTATTCCATTCCCACTAGAGGTGTACATGTTCTTCTAGGGATTCTATGGTTGAGACTATTAGGTACATTTTCTACAAACTATAATGAGTTATTCATGAGATTTGAATTGAAATTCCAATTCAAGGTGAACTCAAAGGGTTAAAATCTGTACCTTCTCAACTCATCGGCTCTCATAGAATGGAAAAGATCCTAAAAAGGGACAGCAAGGGAGTTATGGATATACTTTATTATATGGAAGTTAAGAAATAAGATGAAAATATTCTAGAGGAATTAATATGCACATTGGAAAATAACTATAGGGTCTTCCAATAGATTCCTAAAGGTCAGCCTCCATCTAGAGATCATGAATATCAAATAGAACTAATACCTAGAAGTAATCCTCTTAATAAACGCCTTATAGATATCCTCATCAAGAAAAAGGGGAGATTGGGAAAATAGTAGAAGACATGTTGGATTCAGGTATTATTCAACCAAGCAAGAGTTCATTTTTATCTCTAGAAGTGACAATGAGAAGAAAAGACAATTCTTGCAGGATGTGTCTCAATTATATATATGTAAACAAAATCATTGTAAGGAATAAATTCAATATTCCAAATATTGATGAGATATTAAATGAGCTTCGTGGAGTAGCTCATTTTATAAAGCTATATCTTAAATGTGGATACCACTAGATCATATTAATAAAATATGAAATTCCCAAAACAACTTTTAGAACTCGTGATGGGAACTATAAGCTCTTGGTCCTTCCTTTTGGGTTGACTAATTCCCCTTCAACTTTTCAAAACCTTATGAATTTTTGTTTGACCCTATTTTAGAAAGTTTGTGTTGGTTTTCTTTGATGATATACTTATCTATAGAAAATCATGGAAAAATGTTACAAATCAAAATGCCACACTTGAGTTATACACCCTAAGTGTCACAAGTGTCACAAAGTGACATATGCACCTCAATAAGTGTCGCATGCACTGTCGAAAGTGTCGTATGAATCTTACCAAGTGTCAGATTCACTTTGTGAGGTGTCACCACCCATTGACACCATTAAAATAGTTTTTCATTACCTCTAAGGCATATGGGAGGAGGATACCCATAATTTTTAGGTCAAAACACACTTTTCCTTAGAAAATTCAACCCTTTTTTGAGCATTTATGAAGGGTGGCACGCCCATGTCCATACTAAGGGTGGTCATATGGTGCCTCCTCTACCACTATAGGGGAGTGCCACTGCTAGGGTGGTGCCATGTATCTCACTGGGGGGGAGTGTCATTCTTTTTGAGAGAAAAATGGGATCTCCCCCACCTTATTCTATGGGACAACTCTTCGAGATGGGGTTAGTTGTGTTAGACCCTCATGCTTGGGATTCATCATATGATATAATAATATCCTCAAGGATCCATATCATTAACCATACCCCTCATTTTCTCATGGTAGTTGTTCCTCTCACGATTATATATTGATGAATTTCCAAGGTAAAAGGAGGAAGGATGGGAGTGTATCAAACCTTTGATCTTAGGGAAGTAATTAGTCAGAGTATCATCACCTTGATCTTGGTATATTGATGCAAGGGATAGACAAGGAGAGCTTGGAGAGATTGTTGTTGCATCAATCATGGTCTGCAAGTATTCTCTTTCGGTTCTCATTTGAATATACTTTGTTATTTCCTTCAAGCTTGTGTGTTCTTGCATGTTCTTGTCTATTGTTCTTTTAATGTTCACAGATGAATTTGTTTGATATAATCAACTAGAGTAGGAGGTATTAGTTTCTCTTTTCTACCCTTTGCAGGTGTCAAGTTTCACCAGGGAGTTCAGAGACCAAGCTCGGATTGGAAGGAATGAGGAAAAACTTCGAAACAAGGTGCATTACACCCTTTCTCCCTCTCTCTTTTTGATTGGTTAAATTGAATTCAAAGGGATGTTAGTGTCCACTTTTAGTGTTTCTATATTGGTATAGGGGTTCGTAATCCATGGGATATTTCACCTGTCTATAGAGGAAATATTTCATAACAGAAATTGGTGACTCCACTCAAGATTTTTTCATAAATTTAGTCTCCCAATCTTGAAAAATGTGTAAAAAAATACAAGGGAGAACTCTTATAATCATGCTTGATTAGAGTATTCATTTTTCGTAATTATTCTCACGAGGCTGAAAAAGATATAAAATACCACTCAAAGGACGCCCTTTCAAACCTTTTAACGAGTGTGAAAGAAAGTAAGATCACTTGGATATCTTTTCATGTTTAGGGAGTCTGAAAAGAGCTTAAAGGAGACTTGTGAGATTTCCCAACGTAATTTCCAAAGGTTTTGAATGGTACCCATGTATAGTTGGTACTTTTCCCCAAGCTGTGTGATAGAAGCTCGTGGCTTTTCTCTAGCATGAAGTCTAGCATCTAGAAATTTCCCCTACGAGCAAGTGAAATATCCCTTGGATTACAGACCCCTATAACAAGACAGAAACACTACAAAGGAACACTAGCATCCTTTTGAATTCAGTTTAACCAATCAGAAAGAGATAGGGAGAAAGGGTGTGATGCACCTTGTTTCGAAGTTTGTCCTCACTGCTTCCAATTCGAGCTTGATTTCCAAACACCCTAGCACACCTTGATACCTACAAAGGGAAGAAAAGAGAAACTACTAACTCCTACTATATTTTATTAGATCAAACAAATTCATCTACAAACATTAAAAGGACAATAGAAAAGAACATGCAAGAATACACAAGCTTGAAGGAAATAGGCCAAGTGTATTCAAATGAGAACACAAAGAGAATACTTACAGACCATGATTGATGTAGCAACAATCTCTTCAATCTCTCCTTATCCATCCCTTGTATGAATCTACCAAGATAAAAATGATGATACTAATTCTAATCACTTCCCTGAGATTGTAGGTTTTATATGCTCCAATCCTTTGTCTTTTCACCTTGGAAATCCTCCAATATATAGGATTGAGAGGCAAAAGTACCATAAGAAAATGAGGGGTATGGTTTAGGATATGGATCCTTGAGGATTGGATCAGATCCTAAGATGAAGCCCAAGCATGAGGGTCGAACATAACTAACCCCATATCAAATATCTCCCCCATTGAATAAGGTAAGGAAGATCCCCATTTTCTCTCGACAATAATGGCGCTCTGCCCAAGTGAGAGATAGGGAGCCAGCCTAGCAGTGGCACTCCCATATAGTGGTAGATTGTGTGCCACGTGACCACCCTCAATATGGACAAGGGGGTGCCACTCTTCATAAATTCTCAAAAAAGGGTCAAATTTTCCAAGGGAAAAGTGTGTTTTGATCTAGAATTGATGGGTTTCCTCCTCCCATATGACTTAGGGGTCATGAAAAACTGTTTTAATGGTGTCAAAGGGTAGCAACATGTCACAAAGTGAATGCGACACTTGGGAATGTTCATACGACACTTGTGACAATGCATGCAACACTTACCAAGGTGCATGCGTCACTTTGCAACACTTAGGGTGTGTAACTCAAGTGTGACATTTTGATGTGTAACAGATGAACCCTAAAGTGTGAGGTCAGAAAAGAAACCGATGGCTAAAACACTTTACAAATTATTCAATGCAAGGGTGCTAGAGTGGTAGAGCTTGGAAGAAGTTGCAAACAATCATCAAACAACTACTGGTTTTGTTGGGTACCATTCCAAATGTCTCGAATGCTCTTGACGCTTCTTAGTTAAGCACCTTTTGTCATGAGCATCATGTTGACATTCGTTCATCAACAAAGTCTTCTCCTTCTCCTTCTTCCTTATCTGGTGAAAGTATAGCTACTAATAACCATAATTCTAAATGAAATATAAAGAGGAATAATAGGAAGAATAAATCACCAACCTTTGTGAGTCATGCTGGGGGAAAGAACCGAGCCTCTACAAGTCATGCTCGAGTTAAACTTCCAGTCACTACCAGTCATACCGGTGATAGGTCTGTAGCCTCTACAAGTCATGTTATCGACCAATCACCAACCTCTACAAATAATGTTAGATATCTGCAACCAACCACTACAAGTCATGTTGGGGGAAAAAACCTAGTCTTTGTGATTCATATTGGAGTTCAACAACTGGCTTATGCTAATAATGTCGGATATGAGCAACCAACCACAACTAGTCATGTTGGGGGCATTGATTTTGTTGAGAAACCTAGACAGATAGGATGTAGGCCTAAGTTCCCTTGCAATCTTTGTAAGAGATATCACCTTAGTCATTTGTTCCATGGAATTCCAAAGGCACGAAGATTATGGTCCATGTTTGCAAGATCTTATGATTTTGAGTCTTCTTTGGTTTCCCCACAATCTGTTCATCCTTTGGTTGATGAAGTGGTCATGTCGATGCAATCTTAGGTCGATCCCAATCCTATTTTGGGTGGTGATGCACCTTCAGACCATGTTGTCTTGCAACCTATTCATCTAGTGGTTGAGTAAGTGGTTGTGTTGATGCAATCTTCATCCAATGCCACTCTTCTCTTGGAGAGTGTCGATTCTACCAAAGTGGTCACACTGTTGCAATCTTCGATTGATCCCACTCTTCTCTTGGAGAGTGTCGAGTCTACCAAAGTGGTCATGCCGATGAACTATTTGCTTGATCCCACTCTTCAACTACCAAAGTGGTCATGCCATGAACTATTTGCTTGATGTGTCTACCGACTATGTTTTTAACATTTCCAGTTCAGTACTTTCAAAACAAGGGGGCATTCTGCTCGCTTCGAGCACACCCCCTCCAAGTCCTAGAATGGTTTCCTTTGATTAGAATGACCTTGTTGAGCCTCATCTTCCTTATTTTTCACCCTTTTAAATAAGGTTTGAAGTTAATTCACTTTTTTTTTTACTGATGTATTGTAGATGAAGGATCCTTTGCAAGTATTTTATCCTCCTCGGCTTGGAAAGATTTGGGTTCTCCCGAGCTTTTGTCTGCATCGCATGAGTTGTTGGACTTTGATGGACGTCCTAGTGAGTATTTGGGGATTCTTCATCGGTTTTCTATCTTGTTATGTGGGAAGAGTGTCCTTGTCGATGTTATAGTGGTGAAAGGACCATTAGATTTAAATATGCTTCTCGAGCATGATTATGTATATGCTATGAACGTTGTGGTGTCTACGCTCTTTCGAGTGATGCATTTCCCTAACAATAGAAGCATTGTCACTATAGACCAGTTGGCATATGATAATCACCATCCTAATTTGGTGTTAGTTCAGGATGCCCCTTTATATTTTCCTATTATTCATGTATACTCTACCCCACCATAGGTACATTATGTGGCCTCTTATGCTCGGTGTTCAATTTCTCCTGAGTAGGAATTTGTTCACACATGTTTTCTTTCTAGAGAATTGGTCTCAACAATTGATCAATTGGTTTATCCAATGGGGGAATGAGAGCCCTTGCTTCCCCCTCTTGGTCCAAGTGATATTGAGTTTCCTTTTGATTCTGATATCATTGTTTGTATATCCTCAAGCCTTTGCACTTGTAATTCTTCGTTGATAGACTCTGCCAACCCTGACCAAAACCTCCATCATCATATGGAATATGGTAATTTTTCTTCTCCCTTTTGGACTATTGATCCTCCTCATTCGAGTTATTTTTTGGATATTGAGTTTTCTTCGGATGAGACTATCCTTGAAGCCATGACTACGGTTTCTATACCGTGGGAAGACTTACACTGTGATTTTTGTTTTCTTCCCTTTTGGGAGACTTTTTAGATTGACTACTAAAGGGACTCTTGGTTAGAGCCTACCAGCATGATCTACTTGAAATAGTACCATGCATGAATCATAAGGATGTGTAGTTCCTTGTACCATATTGTATAGTCCAGGTTTGTTGTTTTCAAGTTTTGTATTTAGTAGCACCTCTTATATTCTGAAGTTTTTATTGATATTGGATTTACTAGATTTTGGATGAGTGTTATTGACCTTATATGGAAGATCTTGGAGGCATTTTTCCTTGGAATTTGTTCATCGTATCGATCCGTTTTGACAAGTATTGACCTTGAAATTGGCATATAGTTTAGATTTTTCCCTACTTGAATTTTTTCATTTTTCCCTACTGAATTATGACACTAACCTTCCTTACTAATAACTGTGTCGTACTTTATGTGGTAGAGCTTTAATTCCATGGGCATCTGAGTTAGATCCTTTTTTTCCATTTGATTCCCATGTTGAATTACTTCATAGGAACGAGAGTCCTGTTTAGTCTCGCCATGACTTTGTATTGAAGCCTCATCTTTCTTCTCCAATCATTTTTCTATCTTTAACCCTTAGGACTCCCATAGAGCATGGTTTTTTTCCTTTCCAAATCATTTAAACTATGAAAGTAACATCTAATAGGAAATTATTTATCCTTTTTTCTCTCGTTCAAATTAATTAATAAAAGGAGCCCCCCTGGAGTCTTCTTTAAGCCCTTTTCATACTCTCTAAAATTGAAAATATTGTCGAGCGATCTTGTTTTTCTTTACACTCGCCAAAGTGAAATTTAAAGGCAAATATTTCCAACGATAATTTAACCGTTTTTCAGTCTGGATGGCTATTTTTATGAAAAAGGTACACCCTAGGAGCCATGATTCACTAGGAGAGTATTATCAGATGTAAGTTTAACCCTTTTTTGGGTCCGAGGGACTAAATTTGTGAAAATGGGCCATTCTCCCTGGGTTTGGTTTATCACTTTTTCGGGCCTTGGAGACTATTTACGAAAAAGGAAACTCCTTGGAGTATTCTTTAATCCCTTTTCAGACTCTCTAAACAGGAAAATATTGTCGAGTGACCTTGTTTATTTCACACTCATTAATTTGTCAAGAAGGGATATCTATTTGGAATAAGTTTAACCCTTTTTTTGTCCAATAGATTACCGAGGAAAAAGGTATGCCTCGAGAGACATGTCTCACTAGGAGAGTTCTCCTACGTTATGTTTTATACTTTTTTGGGCTCAAGGGACTAAATTATGAAAAAAGTGGTGAGTCCATAGTTAATATCTTTTCATACTCCTTAAAATTGAAAAATATCCGTGTGATCTTTTCTTTGTCACACTCGTTAAAATGGTTTTGAAGAGACCTGTTTTCGGTATAAGTTTAACCCTTTTTCGGACCGACTAGACTAAGTATGAAAAAAAGAATACTCTGGCCCTAGTGACCAGAAGAGTTCTCCTCGATATGATTTTATTATTTTTCAGGCCCTGGGGACTAACTTTATGAAAACTATCACTCTGGAGGCTTCTTTTAGTGTTTTCTAGACTCTCTAAAAATGAAAAACCACTAATCTTACCTTCTCTGGGCTCGTAAAACTTTACATGCAAGGAATATTGTTGTGTCATGCTATAATCACATCGCATGTCTCATTCTTGTATCTTTGTCCTAATGTCAGTCTCACGTTTCTATTACTAAACCTTTAGAGCATTTCATAGGTGCAATCTTTGTAGCATTTTTTCCCTTGCAATCTGACACCTTGACCCATGGAGGAATTTTCCCGAGTGTCCTTATCTTGCACATGTTTCCTTGCACTAAGCATCAATATGTTCCATTCACTTGGAAATAGTTTGTTTTCATGAAACACTCGTTCCTCCTTTGTAATGTAGCATTATTTTATTCTTTTTCAATCTCATTAAATATGTGAAAAAGACAAAAAAATCAAATATTCCAAAAATTGGGGATGGGAAAAACATTCTCTTTTGTTGACAACAATTTAGTCACTCTTGGACAGATCACATCCTTCCATCTTTTGTGCAAGAATTGGGATATAATATGGCCTTAGGAATTTTTTCTTGTTACATAGAGCTATGTCCTCCTCTGTTTGGTTACTCTTCCAAACATTTGGAGAATTTTTGGTGCCTCATGTTCCACAGACTTATGTCAATAACATGTTGCCTGAGTCTTTTCATCTTTCATGCTCTTTTACAAGGGGAGGTATTGCAACCTGATTTTTCCATTCTGCGATAAGTTTCTTGTGACATCCCCAAAAATAGTTTATTTTTAAGTTTGAGATTTCTTAGGAAAATTATTTCGTTTTTGGTAAATTTGAAATTGGAATTTTTTTTCCATTTTTGGCAATTCTAAATTTCAAATTTAATTAATTGTATTTAATGATTGTGACTGTTGGGAAGAGACCTAATTTGACCCAACTAACTTATTGACTATGACACTTGTATGAAACAAAATATTTTATAATTATTGTTGGAAGACAAATGGAACAACCATGTTGAAATCAGCTGACCATGAATCCATGAGTGGGGAACATGTTGGAACTACATTAGGGTTGTTTGTTACAAGTGGAAAATCAAGAATTTGTCCATTGGAAGCCCCTGAAAATCATGGATTTGGAAAAATGTGAAAATTCCCAAGGGAGGGAAAAAGACCCAGGAAAAAATGACTTTGGATATATGGCATACATGAGGAGGCAGGACGTTGCCTAGTATGCTGGGAAAAAGAAATGGACCTCTTATTGTTATGAACACTAATTGTCGAGTGTGAGGCAAGAAGGAAACTGCTAAAAATTGAAGGATATTGCTGAGGAGGAATTACGAGTTAGCCTTCATGGATTGATGGTCAGGCTAGAGGGTGAACATGACAAGTGATTTGGTTGCCCTAATATAAGGTTGGGAGGAAGGTGGTTGTTCCATTTTTTGTTCAAAAACTTTTATTCAGATATGTCTACTTTCTCCTTCTCTGTTTACATGTCATGATGAATTATTGGCTAATGGGATTTTTATCTGATTTATATATACATGAGATGTTATGTTATCAAATTCTAAAGGAACCATAACTGTAGTTATAAGAATTCTACTCGATTACTTTCATTAGGAATTTATGCCAGAATTCGATGCATCTAATATAACTGTTTATTTTGTTAATGATAACCATTCTAGAGGAAACCTAAGAATTTTGAGTATTCCACACTTTTATCTCTATGCATTGACTTTGATTTTGGTTCAAGTACCTTATCATATTTAAACTGCTGGTGCAATTAGTTATAATTTAGTAGGAGATAATTATATATATGAAAGTAGATAATATATAATTGTGTATGGAAGTCACCATGCAAATTACAAATGCATTACAAAACACCTACAGTATATATATATCAACAGGTGTGGATGATAAATTGTAGAATGGTTAGGTTTAGTTTACCACATACTAAAGTGCTGGAAATAACATCTAATGAATCTGTTAACACAAACGAAGCTTCTAGAAGTATGGTTATATGAGATAAATTACTTTTGTAATGAGATATACTTTAGGTGAAAAACCTCTCAATAAATTGTACTTGCAGTTCAAAAATTATCTATGTATACAATGTAAATGAAACTGAATAATGTAGCCATGTACATATGGGCATATGCTTACAGTCTTGTAGGTATATGTATATACATAAAACATATTAATTAAATTGATTTTTCTTTCATGTACATACTAAATCAAAATAAGGAGGAACTCTATATATGTACGGAATAGGAAGAAAATATGCATTTGTATCCTACTGTAAGAAAAATACAGAGTCACAGTATTCACAAAATATCGAAATAAATTAAAACAATATTGAAGACTGATATAGCGTAATAGATATCTATATGATACAAATATATATAAATATATGTGTGTGTGTGTGTGTGTGTGTGTGTGTGTGTGTGTGTGTGTGTGTGTGTGTGTCTGTCTGTCTATACCACATTTTGAAATTCTAATTTTCCTCTCACTTGAGATTCGATTTACAAAAATGTAGACCTTCAGAAATATATAAGTTCAATTCCATACAGTGCGTAACTATAAGTTTGGACTGTATAGACATTAGATACTAAAATGAAATATAAGATGAAAGTCCACTGTAAACAATTTAAGTATAGGAAGAGGCCAGAATGGCAGGAAGATTCGAATAAAATCATTCAAACAATCATTGTATTATTTCAAAAAGACAGGAGGAAAGGTCCTGTATCTTAACTGCAAAGGATTTATTACATATATCAACCAGACCAGAAAATTAAGAGCACATCCAAGCCTTATGTGGCTACTGTGTCTTAATCTAACAAGTGGAATACATTACCACAAATTGGGAATTTATCTCTTTCTAGCCACTACAAGAAGTCGAGCGAAACTATACTTAATATCAATAAATCTAGGTTGAAAACCATGTCCTTCACTGTTTGAACTCCTGACGAGTTTACAAAGGGAACACAAATACCTTTTGCACCGAGGATAGGAATGAGCATCCAAAATTTGCGTAGAAGAAATCTCTGTAAAGATTTACAATTTAAATATTAGTAAATATATGAAAGAAAGATAAATGAGAAACATCAATAGAATTATAAATGATAGTAACAATAGTTCCATAGTGGTACTTAACTTAGGACTTGTAGTCTCGATGTCCTCCTATTATCGCGTTCTGGTTAAATAGACATTCCAGGTCGAGGGGAGGGTGGTCCTTAGAACTCCTGATGGGTACCCTTGCAACAACAGGGTTCCATCATTAATTTTGGCATCAAAATATATATATCAACTTCCTTATGAAAATGAAATGATAACAATGCTAATATTTAAATTACAATTTTTATAAGACACATCATGCGAACAATTCAAATTCACAAGGAAATGCTACACAGAGAACTGACTGTCTATATTGCAGAGGGTACTCCAATTCAAACGACAAATAGAGTTAACTATCTTGCTAAATTTTACCATACTTCAAATAGTGTATACCACCTGGAGATAACGACAGTGACATTAAGAGACATATTTTTATTACCCCGAACAAGAATTCTTTAATCTTTAAAGAAAACATTTTATTCGTAAGGACCAACTAAGGGTCTGAAGAAAAGTACCGAAGGATGGACTCCCCCTTTACGAAGAGAAAGAAAGATAAGCAACATAAGGTGATACACACAGTGTGTACAGTCAAAACTAGAAAATCCTCACAAGAACTCAACACCATACCTTGAACACACAACAACAAAGTAAGGGAGAAAAGAATAACGATAACAGGAAATAACGAAACCCTAAGTTGGAAGTTACATATGAAAGGAACTATGTAGGAACAAATCCTCTAAATTCGGGACTAGGAGATGGAGTACCGAGGCCTTTAGAAAGATTGAGACAAAAACAAAGGACTAGTCCATTGTTATTTATAGAAGTAGGAACAAACCCAAAAGATTTCAATCATTATCGATGAGAAGAGGATTTAAACTAAACCTATAACAAGAATGAATGTGGCTTTCACCGTAAGAAACCTCCAAGACTCTTCTCTTTTTACTTAAAGCATGATATTATTTTAAAACTTACCAGGAAGACGGAGTAACGACCTCCAAGTCGATAGTTCTCCCACGCTAAGGAAATAACACACAGAGCCATTTTGGTGTTTAAAATGACAAAGGAAAAACTCACCTAACCCTAAGAGGAGATTGTGTTATATAGAATAAATGCTGAGGGTACAAGGTTGGTATAGCCATGTGCTAGGACAAAGTTGGCATGATGGGATTGGAGGAAGGGACAGGCGAAAGGGCCATCGAAACTTGCACACACAGAACCTCCATTAATCGTAGGAGCAGACCCTTAACTTCTTCTTGACAAGTCCACCACCTTTCCATATCAACAGAAAACACGAAGTTAATGACATTCCCTTTGTGACACTACTAATTGGGACTAGTTATGTATAACTATTCTTCTCAGTTAGCTTACCGTTCAAATAACATTTTTTCGGTGAGACAAAATTTAGTCAAGACTTAGTTAAACAGGGATTTGTGCAAGAATCTCTTTACCCAATATTTTATAAGTATGATGACTAAAATATCTTTTACCACGAATAATTTCATAAGAAAATATGTTTTAATGATTCAGACCTTTTTCAAATGATGATTACTAACTTATGATATGCCATGTGTATTCTACCAAGGGGTATAATTACCGCCTCTGTTATTCATTTGTAGTATATGTCTTGCACGAAAGAATATAGAATCATGTGTTAAAGGAGAGATTAGGACTACAACTCCTAAATATTAATTACTATATACATACATATATGTGTGTGTGTGTGTGTGATCTAAAATTGAAGAAGACTTGAAATACTTGAAATTATTGCAATGTAAATGTTATGTGTTTAAAGCAAATGGATCAGTTTTAAACACATAGACTAAAGGATTAATCATGCAAAATACACATATACAACAACATAATCAATGAGCATAATCACATAAACACAACAATTTGATAAAGGAGTTCACCCCTCTCTTGGGCTACATCTCCTGGTCCAACTTCCAATGGGTCATTATTATTAATTTCTCAATGTGCTAAAAAACATATCTTACAATGCTGAAACTGACAAACCGACTGCTCCAATGGCTTCGGAACGTCCAAAAACCCCTGTCTGGGCTCTTTCGGCACCTCAATCAGTCGAAAAACGAAGAAGTTAGGCCTCCTGGAAGTCTTCCCCTTCAAGCTTGCTGTCTCTACATCTACAAATTGCACCCTTGTTGTTTGAACCTGGCTCGCACGCAAATTTAAGCATAAAAACCCAACACCAGGTGCAACCACGCTAACGATGCAAACCGTAGTACAGTTAAGGGCGCACCAACCCCTAACCGCCTAGCACCTGGGCGTATGGGTCATGTGACTGCGCGCATTTGGCAAAAGTGGTTAAAAGGGTTACAACTGTTTTGAAACTACCCCCCGCACTCCACACATGGTCATATGGGTTAACAAGACCATGGGCTAGGTTTCAAAATCCCGTGCCAACATAACTATCGGGCTGCAATATATGTATTATGGTCATATGTGAATCAAACGACCCCCCGCCAACGGTCATATACATTGAACTTAAATACAATTTAATACATATATATAATAAGAACCAAATGGCGGTGCAACGGTTAGGAGGATATTGTTAAAGCTTATGCAGTGGGGAGGTCCGGGGGTCGAACCCCATGAACCCCATTACATTTTATTAACATACAACCAACTAATCCTGGGGTGCCACGTGGCAACCCATGATTGGGCCACGTGGCACCCAATCATTGACCAACAAAACTGCCACGTGTCGACATCTGATTCGGCCATGCCAACCAACCAGATTCTGCCATGTCACTTCTATACGGTCGTACGGTCCTACCACATCGGGCTGTACAGACTGTACGAACTGTACGAACAACATCATTTTTTTTACCTGTTTGACTTGACGAACAGATTGCTGTATCTCTCTCTCCCGATGTCCATTTGAGATGAAATAAGTTGTGTTGGGTTGGAAACAATGAGACCTATGCTCTCGTCTAGTTTGAAATGATTCCGAGAACTTTGAATTTTTGAGCAAAATTTGATCCCCTGATCACACCTCCCCATTGGGAAGCTTTTGGACCTCCAAAAGACTATTCTCAGTCCATGTGAAGATGAGGGTAAAGTTCTCTCACCCTTCCAACCTCAATCCACTTGGCCTTGCTTGGATTCGTCCCTTTAAGACCAACTCGCAAATACTCCACATTTCCTCGCTTCGAAGTTTGCATTCTCTTGTCAAAGATGGTGTCTTCCTGCAGTTCTGTTAGATACTCTGGAGAAAAATCATCTATGGAAGGAATTTGAACATGCTCTCCTTGATCATCAATCAATGGAGGCTCATACAACTTCAAATTCTCAACATTAACAACTACATACATCTACATATAAGGAGGGAAATCTAAATGAAAAGCATCGTTACCAATCTTGTCAACAATCTTGAAAGGACCATATCGAATTGGTTTCAACTTTTTACCTTCTCCTTTAAGCCTCTCCTTGCTGATGTAAAGACAAACTTCATCTCCAACTTGGAAACTGTGATCAACACGATGCTTGTCATGTCTCGTTTTGTACTTGGCCTGACTCTTTTCCAACTGCTCTTGTACCACCTGATGTATCGACTAAATTTGTTCAATGAACTTCTCTGCCCTATCAATGTCATATTGATCATCAACAACAATATCTTTCCCAAAGATAAAATCTAAAGGCGACTTGGGCAAATAGCCAAAACATGCTTCAAATGGTGACGTTTTCATCGAAGAGTGCTTAGCTCGATTGCATGCATGATGAATGTAGTGTAAATGTTCATCCCAAAGTTTAGGATGCTTGCTGCAATAAGCATGAAGAAGATGCACTACTGTACGATTCACCACCTCTGTCTGACCATCTGTTTGCGGATGAAAAGCTGTGCTTTTTTTAAGTTTAGTGTCCATGAGTGCCCATAAACTCGACCAAAAACTTCCAACGAATCGAGAATCCCGATCAGAAATAATGGACTTAGGCAATCCAAAATGCACCCAAACATTTTGAAAGAACAACTATGTCGTTTGTTTTGTCGTTACCTTCTTAGTACAAGGCATCAAAATACACATCTTGCTAAAACGATCAACCACAACATAAAGATAATCATGACCTCTTCTCGACATAGGTAAACCACCAACAAAATCCATGGAAATACTTTCCCAAGGTCGAGAAGGAACTGGAAGTGGAGTGTACAAACCCAACATTCGATTGCTAGGTTTACTTATAGCACACAACGAACATCCTCGAACATATTGCGAAACACTTTCATTCATTTTAGGCCAGTAGCAGTATCTTTGCAAATTAGCCACTGTCTTACCTACACCAAAATGACCAGCAATAAGAGAAGAATGTGCTTCCCTTATAATGTTGATTCCTTCCCCCTGTGGAATACACAACTTGCCAAGATGATACAAGAGATTATTATGCACATGATAATCCAATTCTTCAACATGGTTAGAGTGGCACAAAGTTTCATACACTTCTTTAAAGTCAGTATCTAAAGC
>JASDQU011404640.1:2171-31604 GCA_032191745.1 Picea mariana
CAACCCAAGGCACCAACATATCAATCCTCGTGTTTAGAAAATTTCTAGAAAGAACTGTGTGTCAGGTTTCGAAATGTATGATGCTTCGATTGGACACTACACCCATCATGTCCGTGATTATGGGTGGAGTGTCCAGTCGAAACATTAGACGTTTCGAAACCTAACACACAGTTCTTTCCAAAAAAATTCTAAGAATTATGACTAACTATGAAAAATTACATTCCAAGATATTAATCCTCAAACAAAGGCTGACGAAGGTCTCACCGAAGACGCCATGAAGGTCACAAAGACCATTAGGTCTTGTGTTGGGGATGATAAAGGACTAATTGGACAAAATTCCATCTGGTTGGCATTCAAAAAATCCATTGAAAACCACTTAAAAACTAACAGTAGGAAACGATAATATAAACATTCCATTGACACATAAGTAACACATCATAAGACCAAAATTATTGCACCTTTATTATATTCATTCCATCATCACAAACATACATTAAGCAACTCATAAATTGATAGCAACAGAGCCTTGCTCTCTTATACATTTTCCCAGTGTTACATTACACAATTCCATGCACTTCCTTTCAGACTCTACCAATGGGACAAACTCTAAATTACAACCAGGGAGATTACAAAACATAGGTTTAGAGAGAGATCCATGAAATAAATTCCCACAACTATCAAAACATCAATCAATTAACTAATAAGATAACTTTGTTTATGTTGTTATTGCTCCATTTTATTTTCTTCTCGACTGTGGTGCTCTGTCACTTTTAGTTATACCAGACTCGCTACTCTGAATTCTAGTCCCGCACGCTTCTGTCACCCACATGCATTCCACCTAGCCTCTTTGGAATCGAGGCAACCTAAACTACCTTTCTAACTAATCTTAGTTCTTCTCCATGTTCCCTTATGCTGCTTGTAGTAATCATTCGAGGAGATTTATCGAAGATTATTTCTTAATTATCGCGTGCATGTAATGTCTTCTTGAATTTTGGCATGCATCACAAAACTTGGATTGGAACACATTTGGTAGAACTCAAACTTGTGTGCAATAAAAAAAATTGACTTGACGAATGCACCTCATGTCACCCCTCACAAACTTGCTTAAGCATGTGAAAAACTTGAATAGGAGTGCACAACTTTGTTTGTCTAGGCGCACGATATTTACCCACAATTTTGGGTGCCAACAGGATGCCACCACCATTATTTGGCTTGTTCTCGAGCCAACTGTCTCATGGAGTGTGTAACACCCTGTTTCCCCCAATTTGTAATTAATCATAAAATAGGAATTACCATGCTAAGGCATGAGGACAATGCAAATGTATTATTGATTGAGTTGCCAAATAACTGACTGTTGGGGTGAAGCCTTGAAAGTACTGGCCATGATATCACTAGAGGAAGAATGTGAAAACCATACAAGAGGGTTCATATATCAAATAACCCCAAATCTTCATGATAAGGATGACAAACCTCCTTCGANTCACCAACCACCCCCATGAATGGAAACATGGGCTGTTAGCCCGAAGTACTGCAGGGACCTACAGACCTAAGTTTCCTTCTGACAGAAGGAACAGGATAGGTCGACGAAACCGTCCAAGGTAAGAGGGACACAAAGGAAAGGAGAAGGACACACGAGACGAGAACGGGAGCTCGCAAGGGAGAGGCGTGAAGCTCTCCAGCGGATCACGAACATAAGGCTGCGAGCTTGATGCCGAAGAGCATATGAGAAACCTCTCCGAGGCCACAAATGAGAGAGAAAGATCCGAGTTGCAGAAAACAAGACCCGAACATAAACTGAAACAGAGAGAGAAACCTCGAGAAGAGTGAGAGTTCCCTGGTGATATCATGGCTGGTCATGGGGGTGGCCAGAGTGCTAATATTGAATGCCTATGAGCCTATGGTCGGGTGGAAGGACGAACACCCACAGTCAGCTGGTTGGCGACAACCTGTAATAGATAAGTGATTTCTTAATATGTGTAATTTAGCTGTAACTGGGCATGAATTTGGTTATACGGTGTATGTTTCAGGAATTGTGCTTGATTTTCTGAATGGATATACTATGTCTCTTTCCTTACTGCTTGGTTGTATAATTAGGCCAGTAAGAGATTATATGGATAGGACATGATTGGTACTCGTAAATACTTGTGTCCTGAGGTGGCTTGAGTTAGAGCCACGAATGGTGAGTTCGTCGACCTTAGGCATAGTCTCATGTACACATGCCAACCTTCCTAGTTGTCTACAGTACTTTGGAGGATGAATTCTGTTAAGCTCAGGAGAGGTAGTGTAGTTATGCACAGGCTTCCTACGAGGCAAGTAGAGACCTAGACTCACTCAAGTGCTAGACTTGACGAATGAGCACAAGGGGTGTGCGAAAGACTCTTCTAAGAGTCAAAACCAGGAGAAAGAGCACAAAACTCTTAATTCCTTCATAGTTGAGAAAGCTCAGGAGGGACAACACTTTTCGTAAGTGCTGGCGAGACCCAATAGTCGACTTGCAGTAGAAGATCGAAGGTTGAGACCTTTGAAGAGTCAGAATCTTTCGAGATTGGGAAGAAAGCCAAAGCTCAGGAGGAAGAGCAACAACAACCCTTAGATCAACTGTAGAGTGTGGATCTAGACCATTGAAATCCTACGTCCAGGCACACAGGATAGCGCACAAGAGGAGAGGATCTGAACGAACGGTATAGAACCGTTAGATCTGGAGTGGGGATCGACAATCATTGGATCCGGAGATAGGCGCATGAAAGAAGTCTCGAAATCACTTCGACCGTTGGATTGTTGGAGGAAAGGTGGCGAACATCTGGAAGCCACTGGGGTTTTGGAACTTAGGCGTATAAGGGTGGTGAAGAATGAGGATTCGCAATCACCAAAATTGTGAGGGTTATTCTGGATCGTTGGATCCAGGGCGACATGTGGCAGATATCTAACCCATCAGAGTTTCGACATCTGGGATACCTAAAGGCAAATCTCTTGTACTCACCAGTCCCAAAATCCCGACTTGCGAAACCCCGAAATGGCATAGCGTGTGTAGAGTTTGGATGTTTTGGTGTTTCGGTACCCGGGAAACCCAAGGGTCAGTTCCCTTGTACTCGTCAGTCGTGAAGTCCTGAATTGTGAAACCCCAAAATGAGCTTAGCGATGAATACAAGCTTAGGAGTTTCGGCTCCCAGGAAACCTAAGTGTGAAACCTCCTGTCTGCGCATATCAAAAAACCCTGACTTGCGAAACCCTGAAATAATAATAGCGCAAATAAGTCTTGATGTCCTAATATTTTAGCACCCGGGAGATCTAGAGGCAAGTCCTTGATACACGCCAGTCCCGAATTCACGACTTGTGAAATCCCGATATGGCTTAGCGTGTGTAGATTTGGTTTTCGGTGTTTCAGCACCCGAAAAACCAAAGGATATGAACCCCCCGTCCTCTTCTACCGTGAAAACCTGGTATGCGAGACTCTGAAAGGTGGAATGCTAGGTTTTAATCCGAGGCATTGTTAGATGTGACAAACTTTTGGTTCCTTTCGGATTTCGACACTTAGAGAGACCAGAGAGCAGGGGAACACATGCATTGTGATTTCCCGAATCGCGAAAGCTGGAAGCACCTCTTCGGTAAGGTCGATGGTCATAGCCAATGACCACATGGGTAAGGATAAGGGATGATAGGGTCTGCATCAGGCCCCATAAGAACTTGGGGATTCTGTTCCTCAGGGAAAAGAAGGAAAAAGATGAAAAATATTAGTTCTCGTAGTGGGTGTGTGACAAATTGGTATCAGAGCATGGTTACAACACTTGGCCTGCTTGGGCTCATGTACGAGCCACGTAAGGAGATGCTGTTATCTACATCTACTCCTTGAGGAGAAGGGATGCAGATTGAATCTATGATTTTGGGATTTCTTGTTGAATTCCAGCAAAGGAATTATATTGTTCCTTTGTCAAAATGATAACTACTCTTATAGGAGTAGGAATGCATTGATGAATATTACTGATAAGACCCGAGTGTGAATAACAGAGGTGGAATAAATTGTGGTATGAAGCTGCACTAGCCAGAAAAGGGACATGAACTGAGTTGTTCTATTATAGTGTGATGATGGCTACCTACTAAAGCAGGTAGAGTCTCTTGCAATTGAGATGGCTGGTTAGGTAAGAATTAAGATCCAAATGAAGAACTCCTTCATGATTTGGGAAATCTGATAAGGAATGGTAGGATCCTTAGGAATTTATGATTATTGCGTTATTAAAAGACTAAAATCTGAGCCTATAACTCCTCACGATTGAGAGGATTGATCAAAATATGTAGGGTCAGATTACCTGACCTATAATGGTTAGGATCGACAACAAGGATAATCTGTTTGAGCAAGATTAAGAGGAGTCCTTTGGGACTATTGCTAATTCCCAAGAGTGACCCTTGTTGGTTGTTCCCATAAAGAGAGGGTAACATCCATATGAGTTATGACTATGAGATTAGTCCTGTAAGTAACTTAAAAGCTCAGAAGAGATAGTGGGAGAAATCCTTCAAAAAAGAGTTTTGAAGATTGGATAGGATCGAGAGTCAAGATCCATTCAGAAAGAACCAAAATGTTTTAAGTTGTTCGATCTTGGAGAAGTAGCGCACTGGTTAGTTGCGAGGAGATACTGTAATTTCGCAAAACCAAAGGAATTGGGATAAGCAATGAGAAATTCGCGAAAAGATCATAGCCCTTGATCAAGGAGCGATTTGGACCATTGATCGTCCAAAGAGAATTTCGCAATTTCGGATACCGGGAGTCTGAGAGGTAAGAGTTCGGGAGATTAGAGGTCCCGGGCCATGAAGTCCCGAAAGTATTGAGACCATTCATCGCTAGAGGACAAGTGGTGGAGGATTGAGGTTTTGGGAAAATCCCCGAAGGGAGCCATTTCGACAGTCCTGGTACCGGGGAAACAAAGGGCAAGAGTTCAAAACTCTTGATCCCCCCCAAAAAAAACGTCGAAAAAGGATTAGGGCCGTAGGATGCGGATTGGATCGTGGCCGTTGATCTCGCAATAGCGACACACCGGTATTTTGGGTACCGGGAAGTCAAAGGAGAAAGGACCGGGCAACCCTTGCATTAAGGGATTATGAAATGCGAAATCCCGAAGGCACTGAAGGGATGCGATAGGAAGCTGACATTTTGGCATACTGGGATTTGACATTTCGAAAGTCTTGGAGACGAGGAATCCAGACTCTCGGGGATGAAAACCATGAAGTTGCAACAACACGACATAAAGAGGAGTGGGGTTGTGGTCATATCGGGATATCAGGAATCAGTATTTCAGGAATCCTGCAGATGGAAAGTTAGAACGCTTGACATCGGGAGTTCCGAAGTCGTGAAATGCGACGAGACGGGGGGACACCTCCTTGGAGGAGAAAGCTGGGGATCAACATTTCGACATTTCAGAGGTCGGCATTTCGGCCTATCGGGTTTCGGGGAATCGAGGAATCAGAGTTCCTTGCAATAGAAATCCCGAAATCGCGAAATGTGAAGCGCCTTTTAGTTCATATCATGGTCACTGTTGGTGGTCACGTGAGGAGAAGGCGTGAACTAGTATGATGAATACTTAGCTGTGTTCAATTGTACTTGAGTGCATGAGTTTAATGCATTGTGAAGCTTCATAATAGGAAGCCTGATATTAATACTGGTAAGCTATGAATGATATTAAACGTGCAAGTAATGCACATGTATGATGTAAGAGTATAAGTATACTAAAGGTCCAATATGATTGCCCTGATGAATGAAACGTGAGGCAAGAATTACACTTGCCAAAATTGAATGAATACCATGGATACATGGTTGACTCCGTTCTGAAGAGTCGTGAAGGTTCTGTCTTGAATGATAGCTTAAGGGGAATGTACTCCATTCCCCCAGGAAATTCCAGTGCAATTAAATGAAAGAGTAAATGAGTGAGGATGCTCTGATGTCATGATAAGAGGCAAATGTTTATGCCTTTGAAGATCACATGAGAAGGACTGTGAACAATCTTGAGATGACTGATTTTAAAAATGGAAATGTATGTAGGCTATGAAATATACCTACGATAGCTACATGCAGGCTTAGGATTACGAAAGTGGTTAAGTACATTATAGATGTAAGTTAACAAAGATGCATGTTTATATTCCTTAAGTGGAATATTTGGTAGACCACTAAAAGGATGACTCAAGGTTAAGGCCATCACAAGTGGTGATGGATCTGCAACAAGGAAGTTGCATGCTGAAGGAGTTCTCGGTGGAGGAACTGTATAAGGTCTCTGTCAGAAGAACAAAGTCACAACCCTGATAATTGTTGAAGGTTGGACAATGGGCTGCAAGGCCTGTCCATGTATAAGAATTCTGGATTACATTTTGAAAGAATCATGTAAGTAATAGAAGACTAATAACCGAATATTGACCATTCTGATAAAAGAATGGAAGATTGTAGGATGCAAATGTTCATGATTCATTATGAGAAAAGAGTTGCTACTAAAGCATGATGAAGTATCCTAAGAAGTTAGGATGAGCCTAACCCAGGGCTGCTCAGAAAAAGAGCAGTTGTGGAAACCAGTATGGTTAGTAAGAGGCCAGTGAACTCCTGAGTATGATTGAATGAATAAATGGGTACGTTTAACTGATACGAATTGGTTGAAGCTATGATTAAGAAAAGGTAGTGAGACCTTAGAGATAATTTGACTGGGCTGAAAAGCCCCAGGCAATGTAGAAAGAATTGGAAGAAGGGGAGAGCCCTCAATTCTTTCCTTGCTGTGCATTACGTTGTATGGGATGAGAAAGCTAGTACATTGATGCACGAAAATGATTTGACATCATAATAATGATGGTTGTAATGCTATGAAAACAATTGAGAACTGTTGTGTTACACTCATGAAAAACATTAAGGATAATGTGATGAAGTGCATACAAATATGCTAGACATGCCTGAAAATGTTTTTATTAATTAAATGCTATGATATTTGCATTTTAATTTACATGACGATTAATGTGCCTATGGTGTATGTCATGTGAAGAAAGGAATAATATTGGAATTGTTGAGGAAGACAATTGCCAATAATGAACAACCTTAAGCAGAGGGTGACCATGGAAAGGCTGTGGTCGAAAGGTTGTTGACGGGACTGTGAAAATCCTGCTAAAGCACTACTGATAAGGTAGAGAACAGAGAAAGGGTGCTAGCAGCCAAGAATCGGTATAAATATATTCGTGCTCGTGTGGCACAGGGTATGAAGGGATTTGGTAAGAACCCCTTCCAAAATATTTTATTATTGCATGTTATACCTGAAAATTGAAAGGGTAGTTGTATGCCTTGGATACCCATGTAAGGTATGACTCAGGAAGGAGAACCTGAATGATGGAGGTATGAACCTATGGTAGTAAACATTTTTTGTAACCCTTGGAAGAATTCATGAACTGATATGTCATGAATGCATGGACAATCAAGGAATGCGTAAAGGCATTCGTGTGAAACTTTTGAGTTCGTGTGTACTGATTTGGGATCGTGATCAACCTATAGCAGGCAGTATGGTCCTGCTGTAAGAATGAAAGAAAAATGAATAAATCATATGAGGAAGAGGTTTGTTAAATTCCAACACCCCATGGCCAAGAACCAGTCATAAAGTGTGGCGAACTTGAATAACAATGCAAGAGTGCATTGGGTATGAATGTGGCCAGGGATAGTGGCACATTTGTTAAAACCCTTTGAAATGTTGAATTANGGCTGATTGAAGAATGAATTGCAGGAAGCAGAGGGTCATGATATGGCAGTAAAGTAAGCCCATAGGAAAGACCGATTGCCTGTTGATTCAAACTGCAAGGAATGGTATTTCCTTTTGAGAAAGTGAATTTGATTGTTAGTATGCACCAGTCTGAAATTGTTGTGACGATGTTGTAAAGGTGAAATAAAATGTATGTGCATGAGAAATAACAATTTGATTAGCCAAGGAATGACTACAGGAAGAAGGAGTCTTGGATATGGCAATGCTATAAGCCCATAAGGAAGACCGATTTCCTGCTGAGCTAAAATGTTATGGGAAGGAAAGTCCCATAATTATGAATCTGGTTCCTGTGCGAAACAAATATGAAAACAAATTGTGGAATAGGAAATCTATAAGTGATAGATTTACAATAGAATTCTGAAAGTTATAATTTATAATGATGTCTTACGAACCTTGTGTACCTGTGATATAAGTGAGAAGAAAAGATTTGTCATGAACGGACACAGACAGATGAAGGCTGTCACAGTTGAAAACGATGAACGTGGCTACTGTTGAGCCATGAAAACTCTGTGATAAGCCATGATCACCTAAAAATTATTGTGTTGAGGTAACACAAGCCGGAGGGATGCCTCGGCAGAGCAAGTCTAAGGGATGCCTCGACTGTAAGACTCGATAGAGTCTCTAGTATTTTCCCATGCGAGAAAACCTCAGCATGGCAAGATGGATTGCCCGAGGGACTGTATAACAGTGAAGGGGATGCTTGAGCCTAGGCTTGGAGGGTGAGTGACCGCAGGGAAGAGGAGACCTTAATAATTCTTGTAAACTATTGGGATCATGCACACAATGGGTAGTTTCCCGTGCGAAAAAAAAAACCTTGGAAAGTAAGATGAAATCATGATAGCTCTTGTGAACTATTGAATTGGGAATAATGCACCCAATGGGTACGTCAAGAAAAGCGATGAGCATGGATAAAAAAACTACCATGTGGATATAGATCCAAAAACTACACAGATAAGTATTGTGCTAAGATTATGAAATTTTCTTTTTGAATTTTGAACAATAGTAAGATGTTTTCGCACAAAACTGTGATTAATGTGCTTATGGTCCAAGAATTATTGAAGGCAGGTGACGAAGACTAAGATCTTGAAAAAGGACTTAACCGAGGATGAAGGGCAAGTGGTTGAATGAGAAAGGCATGACAGGTGTTTTTGAGAAAGAACATCGAGGACGGTGTTCCTTTAAGGGGGAGGGAATTGTAACACCCTGTTTCCCCCAATTTGTAATTAATCATAAAATAGGAATTACCATGCTAAGGCATGAGGACAATGCAAATGTATTATTGACTGAGTTGCCAAATAACTAACTGTGGGGGTGAAGCCTTGAAAGTACTGGCCATGATATCACTAGAGGAAGAATGTGAAAACCATACAAGAGGGTTCATATATCAAATAACCCCAAATATTCATGATAAGAATGACAAACCTCCTTCGAATCTCAAGGAAAGGAAAACAATCAATGAAGAAAGGATGGTGGTTGAATCACCAACCACCCTCATGAATGGAAACATGGGTTGTCAGCCTGAAGTACTGCAGGGACCTGCAGACCTGAGTTTCCTTCTGACAGAAGGAATAGGATAGGTCGGTGAAACCGTCCAAGGTAAGAGGGACACAGAGGAAAGGATAAGGATAGACGAGACGAGAACGAGATCTCGCAAGGGAGAGGCGCGAATCTCTCCAGTGGATCACGAAAAAAAGGCCGCGATCTTGATGCTGAAGAGCATCTAAGAAACCTCGCCGAGGCCACAAACGAGTGAGAAAGCTCCGAGTTGCAGAAAACATGATCCGAACAGAAACTGAAACAGAGAGAGAACCCTCGAGAAGAGTGAGAGTTTCCTGGTGATATCGTGGCTTGGAATGGGGGTGGCCAGAGTGCTAATATTGAATGCCTCTGAGCCTATGGTTGGGTGGAAGGATGAACACCCATAGTCAGTTGGTTGGCGACAACCTGTAATAGATAAGTGATTTCTTACTCTGTGTAATTTAGCTGTAATTGGGCATGAATTTGGTTATACGGTGTATGTTTCAGGAATTGTGCTTGATTTTTTGAATGGATATACTGTGTCTCTTTCCTTACTGATTGGCTGTATAATTAGGCCAATAAGAGATTATATGGATAGGACATGATTGGTACTCTTAAATACTTGTTTCCTGAGGCGGCTTGAGTTAGAGCCACAAATTGTGAGTTCATCGACCTTAGGCATAGTCTCATGTAAACATGCCAACCTTCCTAGTTGTTTAGAGTCCCTTGGAGGATGAATTATGTTAAGCTCAGTAGAGGTAGTGTAGTTATGCACAGGCTCCCTACGAGGCAAGTAGAGACCGAGACTCACTCAAGTCCTAGACTTGACGAATGAGCGCAAGGGGTGTGAGGAAGACTCTTCTAAGAGTCAAGCTTAGGGGAAAGAGCACAAAACTCTTAATTCCTTCATAGCTGAGAAAGCTCATGAGGGACAACACTTTTCATAAGTGCCGGCGAGACCCAATAGTCGGCTTGTAGTAGAAGATCGAAGGCTGAGACCTTTGAAGCGTTAGAATATTCTGATATCGGGAAGAAATCCAAAGCTCAGGAAGAAGAGAAACAATAGCCCCTAGATCAACTGTAGAGTGTGGATCTGGACCATTGAAATCCTACGTCCAGGCACACAGGATAGCATGCAAGAGGAGAGGATATGAACGAATGGTATAGAACTGTCAGATTTGGAGCGGGGACCAACAGTCATTGGATCCGGAGATAGGCACATGAAAGAAGTCCCAAAATCACTTCAACCATTGGATCGTTGGAGGATAGGTGGCAAACATCCGGAAGACACCGGGGTTTTGGAACTTATGTGTATAAGGGTGGTGAAGAACGAGGATTTGCAATCATCGAAATTGCGAGGGTTATTCTGGATCGTTGGATCCAGGGCGACACATGGCAGAGATCTAACCCATCGGAGTTTCAGCATCCGGGATACCTAAAGACAAATCTCTTGTACTCGCCAGTCCTGAAATCCCGACTTGTGAAATCTCGAAATGGCATAGCGTGTCTAGAGTTTGGATGTTTTGGCACCTAGGAAACCCAAGGGTCAGTTCCCTTGTACTCGTCAGTCACGAAGTCCTGACTTGTGAAACCTTGAAATGAGCTTAGAGATGAATACAGGCTTAGGAGTTTCCGCTCCCGGGAAACTTAAGTGCAAGATCTCCTGTCTGCGCATATCGTGAAACCCCGACTTGCGAAACCCAGAAATAATAATAGCACGGATAAGTCTTGATGTCTCGGTAGTTCGGCACCTGGGATATCTAGAGGCAAGTCCCTGGTACACACCAATCCCAAATTCTCTACTTGTGAAATTCTGATATGGCTTAGCGCGTGTAGATTTGGTTTTTGGTGTTTCAGCACCCGGAAAACCAAAGGGTATGAACCCCCCATCCTCTTCTACCACGAAAACCCGATACGCGAGACTCCGAAAGGTGGAATTCCAAGTTTTAATCCGAGGCATTGTTAGATGTGACAAACTATTGGTTCCTTTCAGATTTCGGCACTTCGAGATATCAGAGAGTAGGGGAACACATGCATCACGATTTCCTGAATTGCGAAAGCTGGAAGTACCTCTCCGGTAAGGCTGTTGGTCATAGCCAACGACCAAATGGGTCAGGATAAGGGATGATAGGGTCTGCATCAGGCCCCATAGGAACTCGAAGATTCTGTTCCTCGAGGAAAAGAAGGAAAAAGTCGAAAAATATTAGTTCCTGTAGTGGGTGTGTGACAGAGTGACTAATGCAATAGACTTGAGTAAGATCAAATCATCATCATTGACAGACTATAACATCAAACCAAGTTGTGGTTGTAACCATGTTTGAGTAAGAGAAAATCATCTTTCCAGGCTGTAGTTGCAACCCGACACAGGTCCTGGAATGAGTTGAGAAATCTGCAAGGTAAGTGATGGCTTTGGAATTAATTTGGACAGGTGCTTGAAATTTCTCTCTTCGATGGTTTCTGTGGTGATTAATGAAGGATCTATTTAAAACACATCATCCAAAAACTGACCCTCTAACCAAACTAATCACTACAACTAAAACTTATCCCAAATACTCTTTGATCTATAAGAAGAAGATCCCCGGGAAGTGGTCCATATGGAGAGACCTTCGTCATCTTCATGTCTCGTTTCTCTGGTAGTAAAGGATGGAAGATGAGGACCTCCTGTCTTGGTGGAGAGGATAAACTGCATTCTTAGGGTATCCACTTTAGCAAAGGTGATTATCCATGGCGACAAACAAACCGGTTGTGGGCCTAGAAAGTTGGTGTACTGTCACAATTTTGAAGCACAATTTAGGGAACTATGTGGCACTTGGCGGTGTCTTACAGGTGAATAAGAGTGTGGTACCTCTTCTTAGTAGTTGATGACGAAGTGTTGATCTTAATGAAAATGAGATGGTGGGCTCTTGGGTTTCCGGGTCAGACTAGTAATTGCACTTCCCAGAACGTTTGTGAAGAAACACCATGAAAGGGGACTTGAAAGGGGAGATGGTTAAAGCAATGGAAAATGGAAATATAGAAGTGAGTGGAAAGAGAATGAGGATGAGAGCGATGGGTGAGGGAGAGAACCATTTTTTGGATTAATCGTACTAGTTCACATCTTTCTTAACACAAGGGGGATGAGGACCTAGGGTTCGTCCAGATTTGAGCAACAAAAACCCCAAGGCATCCGCATATCAATCCTCAACCAAATATTGATGATTTGTCTCACTCGAGACACCATGATGATCACATAGACCATCCGGTTCATTTTCGAGGATGATAAAGGACTAATTGGACAAAATTCCATCTGGGTTGGCATTCATACAATCCATTGAAAACTACTTAACAATTAACAATATGCAACAACAATACACACATTCCATTGATGCATAAGTAACACATCATGAGACTAGAATTACTAAAAATTTATTATCTTCATTCCATTATCACAAACATACATTAAACAACTCATAAATTGACAACAACATAACCTTTCTCTCTTATACATTTTACCAATGTTACATTACACAATGCCATGTGCTTCCTTTCAGAGTCTAGAAATGTGACAGACTATGACTTACAACCAAGGAAATTACAAAACATAGGCTCAAAGCGAGCTCAGTGACAACAATACCCACAACTATCAAAACAAGAACCAAATAACTAACAAGCTAAATTTGTTTTTTTTTGTCGTTTCTCCCTTTTATTTGCTTCTTAGATCTGCACTTTGTCACTTTTAGTTCTGCCCCAATCGCTCCTCTGACTACCAGTCCCACACACTTCTATCATCTGCGTGCATTCTACATAGCCTCTTTGGAATCGTGGCAATCTCAACTACCTTTCCATATCATATTCATTTTTCTCCACATTCCCTCATGCTCCTTATAGTAATCATTCGAGGAGATTCCCCAAATATTGTTTCTTTATTCCGGCGTGCATGGGGTGTCTTCTTGATTTTTGGCACGCATAAAAAAACTTGGATCGACACACATTTGGAAGAACTTGAACTAGCGCACAATAAAAACTTGACCTAATGTGCATGACTCCTGTCACCCCTCATGCAACTTCTTGAGCACGTGCAAAACTAGAATAGGTGCGCACAAATTTGTTTATGTGCATCCGCGATATTTACCCAAAATTTTGGGTTCCAACATGAGGATTCCTTTGGGCACAACAACAATAGAAGTCCAATAGACATGTATACTTTCCAACACATATTTGATTAAATTTAGTCTCCCTCCTTGTGAAAGAAGACAATTCCCCCAAAATGAAATTTGGGCTTCAACTTTATTATACAACTAGTTCCAAGCACTAGACTTATACCCATCGGGATTTAAGAAAAACCACAAATATTTAAAACCATCATCCAATGCCTTATGAGGAAAAGGAAGAGAAGCTTCGAGTATTTTAAGAGAGACTTCTGATAATCGGTGAGGAGTTAGACAAGACTTATGATAACTGATTTCCACACCCATGGCTTGACAAAAGATGTCCATAATAGTTTTTAAAGGTAAGAAATTTCGAGAGGATCCTTGAACAAAACATAAAATGTTGTCCACAAAAAGAAGGTGTGATAAAGATACAGACTTCGACACCTTCACACCCTTGATCATTCCTTTTTGGATTGCCTCATTTATGATCCTACTTAAAGCCTCCACAATCACAAGGAAGAGAAAGGGGGACAGTGGAAACCCCTGTCATAGGCCCCTAGAAGCCTGAAATAATATTAAAGGAGAACCATTAATTAAAACTGTGAAAGATGCTAAGTTTACACATCCCATTATCTAGTTTATAGTGGGAAGGTGCAAACCAATCTTCAGAAGAACAAGGCAGAGGAAAGTCCAATTGACCTTGTCATAAGCTTTTGAGAGAATAATCTTTAGAATAGTCACTAACTGCTTCATGTTCTTGATTGAATGAAGAGCCTCCCAAGAAAGGGAGATCGTATCATGGATTTTCCTTTTCTGAAGAAATCTAATTTTTTCTTTAGAAATCACCTCACTAAGAAGCAATTTAAGCCTACTAGCTATCACATTTTCCACCAACTTGTAGATAACATTGCAATAAGTGATAGGCCTGAAATAATCTAAAGAGGTCCCATCGTATTTTTTAGGAATAAGAGAAAGGAATGCAGAATTGAGAGACCCCAAAACCTTCCCTAAGATCCAGGATTCACATATTAGCTTAAGAAAATAATCCTTAAGAAGATCATAAAATCCAATAAAAAATTTAACCATTAGCCCATAGGGACCGGTGATTTTCCATTTCTGCATGGACGAAAGAGCTTCCAACACTTCGGCTTCTGTTACCTCCTCTTCCATAAACTTATTCATATCATCAATAAAGACTGGAGGATAGCTCGAGATGATTTCTAGTATCTCCTAGATAGGAAAACTATTATTTTCTTTGTACAAAAAGAAATGAGCTCCCTCTTCCCCATTGTCCTTGAAGGAATGTAAACTATCACCCAATTCCATTTTGATCTCCCAAATAAAGTTTAGGTTCTTCCTATAATTGGCATAGTGATGAAAATACTTCATGTTATTATCTCCCTCCTTCATCCAAAGAGCACGACTCTTCAAGCACCATGTAGATTCCTCTTTTTCCAAGATGGAGTGATGACGAGCTTCTAGCTCATATAACTGAATGAGATTGACCTCCGAAAGGCTGGAATCACAACACATCATAATCTCTTCGATTTTTTACTATGTCTCCTTTAAGGAGGATATAATTTTTTACTTGTACTGTTTACTCCATCTTTTCATCGCCAATTTGGAATGATCAATATTGTTAGCCATCTGTTGTATTTACAAACTGTATGACGTTGGAGAAAGGGGGATCAAGAAATCCATGATGACTTTCCTGAAATATTCTTCTTGTAACCATAAACTATTGAACTTCAACGAAGCAGGAAGCTCTTCTCCGCTCGATTCCATCTAGAATGTTACAGGAAGATGATTAGAGAGACCACCAAAAGAGACCCACAAGTAAGAAACTCCTCAGAAATCATAAAGAGATCTAGTATTTTTGAAATTGTTGCCTCCTCATAGCAAAAATTTAGCTTCACTAGATCCAAATCCACCAATCTATGTTGTTCAGAGAACGACATGAAAAAATCACTTTTGGGATTTGAGAAAGTGTTAGATCACAATGGTTCCTGTGTAGAAAGAGTTAAATTTAAATCCCCTTGTACCAAAGTAAACTTGTCATCAAAGACATTTGTTGCTGAGAGGTCATTCCAATAAGATAGGAGATTATTGTAGGGTCCATAAATGTTGACAATCACGATACCAACGTCATAGATTTTATCTTCTAGGCACACAGAGATATCATAATTGAGTGTTGAGGAGGACGAACCTTTGAAATCCGGACTCCATCCCGTAAGAACTCCACCAGACTATCCATGTACATCAACAGTGCAGAAAGACCAAGACTTTAGCCATGATTGAAATAATGATCTAGCTTTGACGCCATCCACCATAGTTTCTTGAATAAGGATAACCTCATGGTTGTGGCTCGTAACAAGCCTTTTGAGAGTAATTTGTTTATGGGTGCCCCCTACCCTTCTTGCGTTGAAAGAGAGAAGTTTCATGGGGGAACCCATTTGAGGGATTTTCGTGTTCCAAGGGCCCTATACGTGGTATTTTGTTTACCTTTTTTCATGTCTTGCACCGCTTTCTGTTGAGATTTCACAAAATGTGATTTATGACCTACTGGATTAGGGTAGTGAGAGTCCAAATATATCCCCCCTGTCGAAGAGGAATCATCTTGAGTTTTTTTGTAGATCTAAGAGCATACACTGAGGATAAGGGAGACTTGAAAATTGCAAGAGGAGGGGGGGAGTGAAAGCTACTTTAGCAGATGACCCTTCATGGGAAGTGTAACACACCCGACCCCTAAGTTCTCTTTTAAGGGGTGGGGTATCACAATTTCGCTTTCCTTAAATCTCTCTAGGTTCCCCTTTCTTCAATATTGTAGGTTCTTCCAAACCCGTGGGCTCTTTGCTTGCCCCTTTGAAGGATTTGAGCAATAGGCACTAGCTTTTCAGGATAGCCCTTTCCTTCATATGACCTCAGGGTATGACCATAGGCCTAACCAAAGGAGCTTCACGACTTCATGTCTTTGGGTATTCTGTTGTGAGTCACTCGACTCTCCCAAATTCTTGAATTCTGAACTAGAGCCTAGTGAGCACTAGTTCCTTCCATTATTCTCCACTGATGTGACCTCTAGCTATGACCTAGGGCCCACTTTCAATCATTTTGAGACTTTTCACTTCGTGAGGTCGACAAACGGCCTTCTTGGAATTCACGTGTGTCAGATCAACGGTCCACGACCTTCCTCGATCCAATGGTCTAGATCACATCACGACTTCGGGTTTTGGAGGTTTAGTCTCACCAACACATTATTCTCCTGTTGCGTGAACTCCGAACTCACAAATACGATGGTCAAGGTGGGTCCCGATAGATCCTTGGATCTACATTCCAGATCGCATTGCGACTTTGGGTTTTGGACTTTAGAGGATCTGTCCCCTTTACGATGATTACCAACATTCATCGACTTTCAAAGACTGAAGGGGTCGAGGCATTAACGCCTGCGCTCCTTCTTCAAATATAATGGTCGTGACAGACCTTGGATCCTCCTGAACAGATCTCAACCATTCATCTTTCAAACGAAATGATATTTACTTTCGATACTTGAATCTCGCTATCCTTCCTGAACTTCGTTAGTTATGAAGGACTTAAGTTCTTTTCGCTCTTTCTCCTGAACTTAACACTTAGAAGAATTCTTTCGCGCACCCCTTGTTCTCATTCATCAAATCTAGAACTTACGAGGTTCTCGACCTCTTATCGCCTCATAGAGACTCTATGCATATCCATACTACCTCTCATGAGCTTAAAATACTCCATCCTCTCTAAGACTCAGGACAACTGGGAGTGTCGACGTGTACCCGTGAAAATTGTGGCCAAGGTCAACAAACTCACAGTTCGTGGCTCTAGCTTAAACCACCATAGGGCTCAAGCATTTATGAGTACAAGTCATGTACAAACCATATACTTTCTTACTTTCCTAATTTCACAATCAAGAAGAAATAAAAGGGATACAACATAGGCACTAAGCAATCATGCACATCCATGAAAACGTTCACAATATATCCAATTTCATTACACGGTTACAACTAAATTACACAGGGTAAGAGATTACTTATATATTACAAGTTGAAACCATCTAACTGACTGTGGGTGTGTGCCTTTCCACCTAACCATAGGCTTAGAGGTATTCATTCTTAGCACTCTGGCCACCCCCGTGCCAAGACATGATATCACTAGGGAACTATGCCATCTCTCAGAGACCTTCTCTCTGTCATAGTATCCCTACGAGGTTTATCAAATGCTTCCTCAGCATCAAGCTCGCATTCAGGTCCTTTTCTCTGCATACTCTCAGAGATTTCTCTCTCAGTCAAGACCTTGAAGAGGTTTATCAGATGCTCTCCCATCATCAATCTCATGACCGTCTGTTCGTTCTCAGCTAGAGAGCTTGCCTCCCACGATCTCTCCTCTTATTTTCCATTTTGTTTTGTATATATCTTACCTTCCTTCTTTAGGAAGGTTTTCCGACCTATCCTGTTCCTTTTGTTAGAAGGAAGCTCGGGTCTGCAGGTCTCTATGGTACTTCAGGCTAACAACCCATGTTTCCATTCATGGGGGTGGTTGATTATTCAACCACCAGTCCTTTCCTTCATTAACTGATTATTTCCTCTAGATATGTCATGGCTCGTACTTCAAGGCTTCACCCCCCAACATTCAGTTATGGGCAATTTAACAATAATACATTTACATCGTCCACATTCCTTAACATGGTAATCCTATTTTATGATTAATTACAAGCTTGGGGAAATAGGTTGTTACAATTCCCTCCCCCTTAAAGGAACATCGTCCTTGGTGTTCCTTCTCAGAAACACCTGTCATGCCTTTCTCATTCAGCCACTTCAGAAGTCTTGACCTTCTTTCTCACTCAGGTCCCTTTTTTCAGACCCTTAATCTTCATCACCTGCTTTTAGTAATTCTTGGACAACAAGCACATTAATCACAATTTTATGCGAAAACATCTTACTATTGTTCAAAATTCAAGAGGAAAATTTTATAATCTAGCACAATACTTATCTGTGAAATTCGTGGGGTTTCATCCACATGATTGTCTTCTTATCTAGGCTCATTGCTTTTCCTTGACATACCCATTGTGTGCATGATCCCAATCAATAGTTTACAAGAACTATCAAGGTCTCCTCTTTCTTGTGGTCACTCACCCTCTAGGCCCAGGCTCATGCATCCCCTTCTCTGCTATACAGTCCCTCAGGTGATCCATATTTCCTTGCCAAGGTTTTCTCACACATGAATAATTCCAGAGACTTTATCGAGCCTTACAGTTGAGGCGTCCCTCATAATTTCTTTGCCGAGGCATCCCTCCGGCATGTGTTACCTCAACACAACATCTTCCAGGCGATGATGACTTACCACGGGGTTCTCATGTTTCAATAGTGGCCTCTTTTAGGATTTTCAACTTGACAACCTTCATCTATCCTCCCTGGACAAACCTTTTCTTCTCACCAGTATCACAGGTATAAAAAATTCATTAGACATCATCATAAATTTTAAATTCAAAATTTTCTTGTAAATTTGTCACCCACAGATTTCCAAATTCCACATTTTGTTTTCATATCTGTTCCGCATAGGAACTAGATTCATAATTATGGGTCTTTCCTTCCCATGGAGGTTTATCTCAACAATCAATTGATCTTTCTTATGGGCTTACAACACTGCCATATCCAAGAACCTTTTCTCCCTGCAATTCATTATTTACACAACCAAACAAACTATTAGTCTCTTATGCATATATATATATATATATATATTCAAAACTATGCATACTTAACAGTTCATCATATCTATATAAACATGAAAAGGGGGTCTCATTCCTTGCCGCTGCCTCATTTCCACGTATCAAACCTTTCAAAACGTAATTCAAAGTTTCAAAGGATTTAAAAAAAGGTGCCAATATTCATGGCCACATTCATACCCAATGCACTCTTGCATTGATTTCAAGTTTGTCACATTTTATGACAGGTTCTTGGCCATGGTGTGTTGTAATTTAACCAACCATTTCATCATATGGCTTATTCATTTTCATTAATTCTTACAACAAGACTATACTTCCTGCTATAGACCGATCACAGTCCCAAATCAGTACACATGAAACTTAAAATTTTTCCCATGAATGCACCCAAGCATTATGTCTTCATTAGTAACCAGGGTGCCAACACGTATGGCCACCCAAATTAGTTTTCCTTCAATGCTTACATAATGTAAGTAAAACATTGGAAGGTCCTCCTTCCTTACTGAAAAATCCATTGTCTTCCCTCTTATGCGACATGCATTCCCTCAATGCATTCTATGCAACGTGATAAGTATGAGCACCTTGATTCCCATAGAACCATTCCCCATGACCACAATATAATGTAGAGTTTCAAACTCTACCTTCCTTGAATGGATCAGATGGACTCCACTTTCTCTCCACTCGATCAAGATTTGTGACCTTAGTTCTATTCTTTTCAGGCGCTACTCTTTCAACTCCCATGTCTGGGTGCTATGACCCTGGCTAAACCCCTTTTCTGCAATTCAACGGTGAGGATATGTCCTCCCCCAAATCCAATGGTTGCAAGGGATTGCGGAACCTCAACTAGCTCATGGTTTAATTCTCCTTCCTATCTTCACAATGAATATGGGTCATCCTTTCTACAATCGGACCCCGAACTCAAAACAAAACTATATTGAGTTTAATTTATGAGTATAGGTCCTAACATTAATCCACGTGCATATACCTTCCCCATAATGAATATGGGTCGTCGATCTTATCCCTAGATCGATTCTAAACCACATGATTCCAAATACAACAATCCCGACATAGAAGTATTTGACCGAGAATCTAAACTGAGAGCAGAGCCTCGATTTTCCAAATTCAACCACAAAACCCAATCATGGTATGAGTTTATGTGGCATTAACGTGTGGGTTCCTTGCAGGTCCACCTACTGATCTTTCACAGATCAATGGTTCACAGTGTTTGTGGAATTCCCAATGTGTTTGCTCTTTATCGGAGAGTTCAATCTTCGCAATGAATACAGGTCGTCGATCTTATCGAACGACTGGTGTTTGATCCGTTAATTCCAGTGGATCTTGAAATCGATCTGACGATTGAGATCAGTTTCCTTTCGATGAACGGATCATGTTCAATTTCGTTGTTAGATTCTTGATTAACCTGATTCGATTAGGGTTTTCTCTCGCAATCCTCATGATCTCGATCTGTAGTTGATCGAAGGGATTTCTACGATCTCTTAATAAAGGTTTTTGACCTTTTGAGTCAACATAGATTATTTGGTTCAGACGGTCCTGCATCATACAATCAGTCTTCACTGCCAGAGGTTCACACCTCCATCATTCAGGTTCTCCTTCCCGAATCATACCCTACTTGGGTATCCATGGCATACAACTGCCCTTTCGAAATTTTGTGCATAACAAGAGACAATAAAAATATTTCAGAAGGGATTCTCACCCAATATTTTCATACTTGTTCTTGGCTGCTAGCACCCTCTTTCTGGTTTTTACCTTATCAGTAGTGCTTTAGGGGGGTTCTTATAGTCCTTTAAACAATCTTTCAACCACAACCTTCCCATGGTCATTCTCTTCTTGAGGTTTCCCATCATTGGTAAGTGTCTTCCTCAATAGTTCCATTTTTTTTTTATATACACAACATGCATCATTGGTTGGCATATCAATTAAAATGCATGTATCATCCATTCAAATCCATAAAACATCTTCAAAATGTCCTAGCATATCTTTATTATCTTCATCACATTATCCTCAAAGGTTTTCATGAATGCAATACAGACAGTTCTCAACTGTTTCTACAGTAATGCAATCGTCATCACTATGGTGTCAAAATATTTACCTTTATTAGTAAATCATCTTTCTAATTCCAGAGGAAACATAACACATAACAATAAAGGAGTTAGGGGCTCTCCCCCTTTTCCCACTCCTTCCACACTACCCGGGGATTTCAACCCAGCTGAGTTATTTCTAAGGTCTTACTTCCTTTTCTTGATGTGGCTTCAACCAAGCTTATTCGATCAAACATACTCATTTATCCCTTCTCTTTTCCCAGCCGTACTTGTTCTCACAGCTGCTCATCTAAGACCTACAACTCTGTAAGCAATTTAGAGTTATTAGGGTGGATGAGTGTTCCTCCTTTTTCCTCTTCTTGGATTTTGCAATTTATTCTAGGTTGGGATATCCCTGCTCTTTTCCTTGAGCAGCCTTGATTAGGCCTCACTCGAATCTTTTTGGATACAACAACATTATTTAATAGCAAGATTTTTTTTCATAGTGGGTCATGAACCTGTGCATCCTGCACATTATCATTTGGTTCTCAGAGTGGTTAACATTCAGTTGTTAGTCTTCCTCTTACACAATTTGTTTTAAAATGTAACCTAGGATTCATATACAGACAAGCTTTGCAGCCCATTGTCCAAGCTTCCACAATTATTAGGGTTGTGACTCTGTTCTTCTGACAGAGTCCTTACACAGTTTCCTCACATGGAACTTATTCAGCATGCAACTTCCTCATTGCATATCCATCACTATCTGTGATGGCATCAACCTTGAATTAGCTTCAACTTGTTAATAAGAATTCTTTAAGGAACATAGACATTCATTTCTGACATGCATTCCAGATTATGTATCCACACATATTCTAGTTTTTGTTAACTTACATCCATGATGTACTTAGCCATATTCATAATCCTAAGCCTGTATGTAGCTGTCATAGGTATGTTTTACATCCCACATACATCTTTACTTTTAAGATCAATCAACTCATGATTGTTCACAATCCTTCTCATGTGATCCTCCAAGGCATAATCATTTTCCTCTTATCATGATAACAGAGCATCTTTTCTCATTTACTCTTTCATTTATTTATAATAGTATTTCATGAGGAAGTGGATTACATTCCCCTCAAGCTATCATTTGAAACAAAACTTTCATGACTCTTCAGAATGGAGTCAACCATGCATCCATGGTATTCATTCAATATTGGCAAGCGCAATGCTTTCCTCACATTTCATTCATCTAGGCAGTCACCTCGTGCCTTTAGTATACCTATACTCTTACATCATACATGTGAATAACTTGTATATTTAATATCATTCATACCTAACTGGTATTAAAATCAGGCTTCATATCAAGAAGCTTCACAATGCATTAAATCCATGCACTCAAGCATATACATACACAACCCAAACATTCATCATGCAAGTTCATTGCTTGCACCTTTTTCCATGTCATTCACACACATGGACACATCGGACTTCTATATCCTTCTCCCAAGGATCTTCCAATTTATCCTTATGATAAGCCTCATAGGAACACTCAACACTAAGTTTCCCTCTCAGTTGAGAGCTTGTAGTCATTCACACGACATCCACATGGATGTTGAATCAGACATAGTCATAACTATGTTCCCTTTTTATATGATAACAGCTAGCAAGAAAACCTTCTTGCCTAAACTTCTATAGGACTTACCCATCTCACCTTTCCCCTGGTCATGAGGACTTATATACTACGAGTTTAATATAAATAAATAATTATACTGCCAAGGATCCTACCTAATCCTATCAGATTCCTTTAAGCCCACAAAGGTATTAACCATTATATAATCAACCATCATCAGTGCCCGAGGTTCCAACTGCCCATGCTTAGAGGCATTGTTACGAACACCAGGTCATCTATCCTTCGGGCTTCAACTACCCTTGACATAACCCTGCCACCTTCAACTATCCACATTCAAGTCTTAATATTAATATTAATCAGCATATCCCTATTATGGTAAGAGTAGTTATCACTTTGACAAAGGGTTAAAGAAATTCTTCTACTGAAATTCAACAAGAATTCCCAAAATCTCAGGTTCAATCTGTAGTCCTTCTCCCTAAGGAGTAAATGCAGATAACAATACCTATTTATATGACTCGTGCATTATCCCAAGCAGACCAAGTGTTGTAACCATGATCTGATACCAATTTGTAACACACCCGACCGCTAAGTGCTCTTTTAAGGGGTGGGGTATCATAATTTCACTTTCCTTAACTCTCTCTAGGTTCCCCTTTCTTCAATATTGCAGGTTCTTCCAAACCCACGGGCTCTTTTCTTGCGCCTTTGAGGGATTTGAGAAACACGTGCTAGATTTCCAAGATAGCCCTTTCCTTAATATGACCTCAGGCTGTGACCACAGGCCTAACCAAAAGGTGCTTCGCGACTTCGCATCTTCGGGTATTATGTTGTGAGTCACCCAACTCTCCCGACTTCCCGAATTCCGAACTAGAGCCTAGCGAGCACTAGCTCCTTCCCTTATTCTCCACTGATGTGACCTCCAACTATGACTTGGGGCCCACTTTCGAGCATTTCGGGACTTCGCACTTTGCGAGGTTAGAAAATGGCCTTCTTGGAATTCACGTGTGTAAAATCAACGGTCCATGACCTTCCTTGATCCAATGGTCCATATCACATCGTGACTTCGGGTTTCATAGGTTTAGTCGCACCAACGCGCGGTTCTCCTGTCGCACGAACTCCGAACTCACAGATCCGACGGTCAAGGTGGGCCCCGATAGATCCTTGGATCTATGGTCTAGATCACATCGCAACTTCGGGTTTTAGACTTCAGAGGATCCGTCCCCTTTATTATGATTACATTCACCAACTTGCGAACACTGAAGGAGTCGAGGCGTTAACGCCTACGCTCCTTCTTCAAATCTAACGGTCGTGACAGACCTTGGATCCTACCGAATGAATCTTGTCCATTCATCGTCCAAACAAAATGATATTCCCTTTCGATACTTGAATCTCGCTATCCTTCCTGAACTTTGTCAGTTGTGAAGGACTTAAAAGCTTTGCGCTCTTTCTACTCAACTTAGCACTTAGAAGAATTCTTTCACGCACCCCTTGTGCTCATTCATCAAGTCTAGAACTTAATAGGTTCTTGACCTCTACCCACCTCATAGAGACTCTGTGCATATCCGGACTACCTCTCCTGATCTTAACAGACTCTGTCCTCCTGGAGACTCAGGGCAACTGGGAGTGTCGACGTGCACTCGTGAAAACCGTGGTCAAGGTCGATGAACTCATAGTTCATGGATCTAGCTTAAACCACCATAGGGCTCAAGCATTTAGGAGTACAAGTCATGTCCGAACCATATAATTTCTTACTTGCCTAATTACACAATCAAGCAAAAATAAAAGGGATACAATATAACCATTAAGAAATCATGCACATCCCTGAAAGCGGTCATAGTATATCCAATTTCATTACACAGTTACAACTCAATTACATAGGGTAGGAGAAAACTTATCTATTACAAGTTGCAACCATCTAACTAATTGTGGGTGTGTGCCTTTCCACCCAACCATAAGCTCAGAGGCATTCATTCTTAGCACTCTTGCCACCCCCGTGCCAGGCCATGATATCACTAGGGAACTATGCCATCTCTCAGAGACCTTTTCTCTATCACAGTATCCCTACGAGGTTTATCAGATGCTTCCTCATCATCAAGCTCACATTCGGGTCCTTTTCTCTGCATACTCTCAGAGATTTCTCTCTCTGTCACGGCCTCAACAAGGTTTATCAGACACTCTCCCAACATTAAGCTCATGACGCTTTGTTCATTCTCAGCTGGAGAGCTCCCCTCCCGCGATCTCTCCTCTTCTTTTCCATTTTTTTGTATATATATTACCTTCCTTCCTTAGGAATGTTTTTCGACCTATCCTATTCCTTCTGTCAGAAGGAAGCTCGGGTCTGCAGGTCTCTGTGGTACTTCGGGCTAACAACCCATGTTTCCATTCATTGGGGTGGTTGATTATTCAACCACTAGTCCTTTCCTTCATTAACCAATTCTTTCCTCTAGAGTTATCATGGCTTGTACTTCAAGGCTTCACCCCCCAACAGTCATTTATGGGCAATTTAACAATAATACATTTACATCGTCCACATGCCTTAGCATGGTAATCCTATTTTATGATTAATTACAAGCTGGGGGAAACAGGGTGTTACAGGAAGGGGATAGCAAATAGGGAGAGGGACAGGAAGGGGAGGCTCCCAACGAAGATGGGGGAAGGGAGGTTGACAAATCCTAATTCTTAGGGGAGCAGAAGGGTGAGAGGGAGAGGTATAAGGAGGCGTGGAGGGGGGAGAAACCAAAGCATGGAGTATAGCTTCCCCGGGACATGTCGAAGGAAAATATTGGACACTAGTTGCTATAGGTGGGGAGAAGGTGTGAGGGGCCTCCTTAGATTTGAAAGAATAATGTGTAAGCAATGAGACCATAGGAACATAATATATCTTAGCAGAAAGAGGTTCAACATTTGTTGTTTCTTTTTTAGTTTCAACAATGGAGTCCTTGACTACCACCTTTACATTGATTGAACTAGAGCCAGGGAAGGCAAGAACTACTGCTTCACAACCAATGGGAGAATTGTTTACCAATATTTTCTTAACTTTATTCTGCATGGAGCGAGGCTTGCTACACTAGTGTTGAAGATGCCTAACACTATGAAAAATAAAACAAGGGAAAGACAACTTCCAATAGTCTATCTTCTGTGTCCACTTCTTTTCAGCGATGGGTATAACCAATTCCTCTAACAACCCATCATGTAAATCAACTTCCATAAGGACCCATGCCCATCTTCGATTTGGTCTGTTTTCCGAGGAAATATATAACCCATAAAAGCATAAAATCGCATCGCCAAAGGTTTGGAGGGAGGGCACGTTCCAAAAATAAACTGAGAGGCCTGGAGAATGGGCCAAACCTTCTAGACTTCTATTGGAGCTCTAGCTAGGTTGAATTCGATGTCCCACATCTGTAAAATCATCCTAGAAGGACCCCAACGCTAGTCTCTCTCCAAGATGTGCCCAATGTATTCAATAGTGAGAAAGATAAATCAAACCCAACCTCAGACCATAACAAAGAAAACTGATGAATAGCCCAACAATAAACTCCAATTGTTTAAAACCGATTTCCTGTGAGTGGAAGGCCACACTACCTTCCCACTAAAGAGACTAACTAAAGTATTCCCCATTATGTTTAGGATTTCTTTCAAACTTACATCCTTAAAAACTACCATAGATACATTGTCTTTCCGTTTTCTGATACACTTCTTTGAACCTCTGGGATCCTTCGACTCCTGTGCTACCACCTTACTAGACACTTCTAGGAAACTAGCTAAACAAGAGGTGGGAAGATAGAAATATATAGAGGGAGAGAGTGAAGGGAATAAGAAGAGGGAGGGTGAGAATGAGGAGAAAGGAAAGGGGAGAGAGAGATACCATGAACCAAAAGGGGGAAAGTTCACATATCGAGGGGGAATTAAGGTCGCCACAAGAGGAGCTCGAGGGGAGAAACCTTGATAGAGACTCTAAATCTAGATCCATGTGAGAGAAAGAGTCCCAAAGGTCAAACTTATCGTTAGATCTACCACCTATCCTAATCGAAGGAGGAGAGGGCTCCAATTGCTCTGTATGTTGGCTCCACTGGCTAGCAATAAATTCTAGGTCTAACAAGAAGATGTCTTTCGTATCTCTAGGATCAACACCATAGTCGATGACCTCCGTCTCCATAAAGACCTCTAGAGACTCGGACATCAAGGACCACACCACGGATGTTTGAGAAGAAACCAAGGACTGGAAAACATCTAGACCTCCAAGGTGCGTGAAAACCCTAAAAGTTGATGTTGAGAAAGGGGAAAGGTCGCAGGTCGAGAGATTCGAGGACTCAAAAAAAACTACAAAGCTCCCAAATCCTCTCTCTATATATTCTTCAACTTTATTAAACAACTTAATTTCATTTATGGCTTTAACTTTTAATATATTGACACCTCCATGTCACTTCTATGTGAGTTTTATCAAAACAAATAAACTATTTATCAAATAAATTAACTAATCCTACTTCTATAAATTAACTAATCCTACTTCTATATGAGTTTTATCAAAAACAAATAAACTAACTAATCCTTTGACACCTCCCATGTCACTTCTATGTGAGTTATATTAAACAAATAAACTATTTATCAAATAAATTAAAACACATCAACTATTTATCAAATAAAATAAAACAAATAAACTAACTAATCCTACTTCTAGGTAAGTTTTATCAAAACAAATAAACTAGCTAATCCTTTTTAATATATTAACACCTCCAATGTCACTTCTATATGAGTTTTATCAAAACAAATAAACTATTTATCAAGTAAAAACAAGTAAACTAACTAATCCTTTTTAATATATTGACATCTCCATGTCAATTCTATGTGAGTTTTATCAAAACAAATAAATTATTTATCAAATAAATTAACTAATCCTTTTTAGAAGCCATGTTTTCTAAGATAAATAACATTAAAACAACATATAACATTTAAGAGAAATTTATTAGAAATATATGAATTCATCTCACTTAAATTTGATAATTATTTGTCTTCATCTTCTTCTATTCTAGTTATTTTCTAAATATGTTTTTTTTTTTTTTTTTTTAACAATTTTTTAAATATGAAAAATGTATTGGAAATAAACACATCTTTTGATTATTAAAATTTGAAGTGTTTTTTCTTTTTACAACATTATATCAATACATATAGTAAATTAAATACATGGAATAAGTTAAAAAGTGGATAAACTCAACTATTTTTTTTAATTTTAATTTTATTTTAAATTCAGTAAAAAATTTGCATAAAGTTATAGTTTTACTTAATTGATATGAATTTTGACCATAAAATTTTTCTCATAAGAATTTTAACCTATTTTAAGAAAACTCAAATCATTAAATTTTAAAGAGTGAATATATTAAAACAAATTTTGTTCCAAAAAAAAAAGAGACTAACTTGAAAAGTTGAATTTGACCACTTTTTAATTCACTCCATTTATAGAACCATCCCACTTACTTGTTTTGATTACTAATATAAATGACCACATTTTCATAAAACCATCCCATTTACTTACTTTGATTGTCCATGTAAAGGATCCATCTTAACTCAATGTCTATAGTTTAAAGGGATCAAATCCATTGAGGTGAAAACTACATTTATATTGAAAAAAATTGTTCTCTCCCATCTTTAGCATATTAATATTGATACACTCACTAAATAGTTCCTTAAATAACTTGACCATTTTAAAGTGTACTATCACTTCAAATATTGAATTACACATCTCTTTCATATTTAGCTATAGAAAACATTTCTAGGGCAAAAATGCCAAATGTGAACTCCATGTTATGTACTGAAAGAATTACACATCTCCTTTATATTAGATTATAAAAAACACCTCTCCACACAATGACCATTTTCTTATAGAAATATATAAACAATTTTTTATTTTCCTTACATATTTAATATATTTAATTAAACAAAATTTAAATAAAAAACCCAACTTTAATATCATAATATTTATTTCACAAAACTTTTAATATACTTCCTTACCCACAAATCGATTCACTCACACCAGTATTGCATTGCCTTCCTTCTAAACATTAATAACTAATAGATGTGAGTATTTTGATAAATGGACTTACATATGTGAATTTTCGCACGAGTGGCAATTCCCATAACCCCTTTACTTATAGAGTCATAAAGAACTTAGAGCTCAATAAAATATTTAGCATTTTCTAGTTGAATGCTCTTTCAAAGGTATGTTTGAGATAGACGACGTTGCAATCGGATGAGAAATATGGAAGTCCAATTCATTATTTTATAAATAATTTATTAAATATAAATAATAATATAATATTGTGTAAATATTTTTTATATACTATTTAAATAAAAAAATTAAATATGGTTATATATAGAATTTATAGAATTTAAATATTTTAAAATAAGATATATTATAAATATATATTTATCGTTTTGTAAAAAACAAATATATATATATATATATATGTGTGTGTGTGTGTGTGTGTGTGTGTGTGTGTGTGTGTGTGTGTGTGTGTGAGAGGTACATTCATGGGTGTCTAATGCTTATCAAAACTGAAACAGATTTATATTGTAGGAAAATCTATATACCTTTGCAATACACTAGGTTCAAAAT
>JASDQU011404641.1:0-13058 GCA_032191745.1 Picea mariana
GAGAAGAGTGGGATTTACAGTGTACACCGGGGCTGAGGGGTTTTGGGCTCGGAGGGCTAGGACGTCCGTAGATGTCCTAGGGCCAGGCGTACTGGTCGGCAGGGTGGTGGTTTTGGGGGTGTTCAAGCGAAGGTTCAAGCGAGGATTCAAGATGCAGCGGGTGGTAGCATCAGTGACAAGTATTTAAACTCCAAATTGTAAATTGCTTACTTAAACTTAATATTTATTGCCAGATTTATTTACGCAAGTATGCACATAGCTTGCAAATTATGAAATATATACTTCTTAAAAGCTTCAGAAATTAAGTAAATTGGCACATAAATTAGGTAAATTAGTAGAATTATATTGTCTTTTTAAATTTTGGTTGTTACATTTTGTCTTATAAAAGGAGGTCTTGGGGTCTCATTCCACAATAAAGCATTAGAATGGTGAAACTCTTCCCAAATTCCCTCTCCCTCCTTGCCCAATCATTTGCAACCTTTTTTGAGTTCTTGCCTCAACATTTCCTCTCTATCCCTTTTCTCCCATAGAATCCCTTCCCTTCACTTGAAGTGATCAACATATTGTGAGAGAAGGTATTTGGAAGGTGCACTTGGAGAAAAGTTAAGAGGATCCCAAACTAGGTTCATGGAGCGTCGACCTACAAAGGTTGTAATTTCCAATCTTTGAGTATTGAATAAAATAATATTTTTCCCTGTCCCAATTGATATCTTTATGTCTCTTATTTGGTTTATGCATAATGAGTTATATCTAACCCTAATTGATGAATAGAAATAGAATATTTGTAGCCTTATTTTCCTAATAATTGATGAAGGTCATCTTTGGTAGGAGACCAACATCCAAGGAAGCTTCAAAGTGGGAGGTGGTCTACATCGAACGTTGGACTAAAGGTATTGCTTCTGATCCTATTTATTTCTGTTCATCCTTTCTAGGATGTTTGGGGTGGCTTAGGAATTAGATTGAATTTTAGGGAGTCATTTCTCTATCTATATTTAGAACCCTAGTATAGTTATAGGGGGATGTTCCTGCTAGCACCGTCTGATCACCGATCATTGATGTATACCGTTAACAAATGTGAGGGGACCGACCAATGATGAATATGGACCCCAAGGTACCTAGTAAAATCTAGCGAGTGTGAATAGATTAGCGGGTGTCGAACACTCATAGAATCAGTCGATTAAGAGTCAATTATGTAAGCCCATTGTCGATCATGATGAGGCCTGCCAATGAGGACTACAAGCTCCAAGGTACTAGCTAGTTTCTATATCCCTCTCCTATATAATGTGTGTTGATTATTTATTCTCCCTCCTCTACCGCTTGAGGTATTGACCCATGGTTCATGTCTTTTCGGGTTTCCAACAAAGCCTCTAAGACTATTGACCCTCCTGGTGAACCAGAAGGAAACACAATACACAAAATGCATTGCGCAGTCTCACCCGATATAGCTTTAAATGGGTGGCTGTAAGACTCAGGTGTTTACAACATAGGATTGAGTATGAGATAGGGGTTTATTATTTAGAGCCATCTACTATAAAATGTGACTTATCTTACTATTACTCGCTATTATGCACTGTCTTCATAGTTTTTTCCCTTAACACGCCACCGCATTTCATAACAATATAATAACTCATTCATTAAGCACAACAATTAACTACTGAAAGAAAGTAAAGACATACATGCATTCATCATATTACATAGGTATTATCGTGGTTCACCCCCTCCTAGGATATGCCCACAAATATTTGGCTTTTGGCTCTTCTATTATGGTAGTTCTGCATCTCCAACGCCATGTTCTTACAATTCCCTTCAGATGGGTAAGATCTATATGAGGCAAACTAGATCGCACCAGGCTCCACATCTTGTGATATAATCCTCAAATATTCCTTATCTCCTTTGTTCTAGCTCAATAACTTATAAAATGGTTCATAACAATATTACATATCGCATCGACTTGTACATATCCGGTATGAGCAATACAAAAATGAACTAATCAGGAACCAACAACCTTACACAACAAAAATGGGGAACCCCTACAATACTTACATATCTATACTTATATCTATTGGGCTCTTCAACTGTTTACAATGTATTAGAAAAACCCTAACCCTACAGGCATTAGGTATTATTCCCATGCACGTGTGATGTTCTTACTTCCAGTTGTCGCTTTCCTTGTGCACGCTTTCTTGCATGCATGCGTGCTGTGTTTCCCTCTATCTATTACTTCCGTTTCTGCATGCTTTCTTTCCCCACGATCATCCTTCTTTCCAATTCGGTCAATCTTCTTTCCACTTCGGCCTGCTACCAACAAGCCCCCAACATTGACATGTGGCTCGGGATGAGCCACCTAATCCTTCTGAGCTTCCTCGATCTCCTTGGTGATTGTATGGAACTTTTCCTTAAGCTCTGCTACTTTTGTCAATGCCTGCACGGTCTTTTCCTTGATGGTGTCCACTACCCGGGCTGTTACTTCGTCATTGATAAATTATTCACATTCTACCTAGGTCTGTGCATATGTGTCTTAACTACCTCTGCCTGTGCGAGTACTTCGGCTACCTATTCCTGCAATGGCTCTATTTGAGCTTAGCACTCTTGTTTCTATGTTTACAGAGTGATGAGTTCTGCCTGCATCTTCTTCATCTCCTACATCCCTCTGACTTGTTCTAGGATTGGTATGGTCTTCTGCCTCTGCTTGAGCTCTTGGATCACTGCATTGATCCTTTCCTCTTCCTTTTCCCAGCATTGGACCTGTGGATCCTCCTCTAACCTTGTCCAAATTTGTGCAGCTTTATCAAACAAGTCAGCTGATCTGCTAACCTGTTTCTCTATCTCCTGTAGCTGCGTTGTTGCTTCCTGTTTCCTTTTCTCCTTGACTGCTGGTGGAGTGGTTGGTGTGAGCTGTTCTCAGATATTGTTGATCTCCTTTTGATATTGATGAATTGCTTGTGCAATCTGGTCAATCTTTTCCGTGGTTGCAACTTCCTCATTCTGCACGGCCTATGGAATCTTCTCATAAGTTCCTACCACTTTCTACTCCAATCCGTTTAGGCATTCCCTTTCCTCCTCAGTCTCATATTTGGCCTTCTCATAGGCTACTTTCAATTCATCTTGTCCCTTTGTTTCCTACTTCAATTTGATTAAGTGTATGAATGCACGAGACTGAACCTCATGGTTGAAGCTTACCTGCAACTTGTGTAATTCCCTTGATGGTATCCTTGTCAACACAATTTGGATCTTGTTCACGTCTTTCAAGGGTGTCTGCCCCACAATTTCGTCCATGCGCAACATGCTGGGGTTGATATGGAATTTTGTGTGTGGCTGCAATATCCCCTTGTCTGTCTGTCAGTCTTCCTATTGCACTCTTCCTTTTGTCTGCGGTGATGATGAATCTATGCCCCTGTTGTGGATTTCTATCTGTGCTTCCCCGAATTTCTTGAGGAACTCCCCCATTTCTGCCAGTGCTTTTTGCAGTTTGTCCCTGTGATGTGCTGCATGGTCGAAGTCCTCTACTAGAAAATCCTAAACCATTCTAGCGATCATTTCCACATCATACTTTGTGATCATATAGTCTGGTGATGTTAATTGCACCTTTGATTTCTTGCATTCACCTCCTTCCTGTGCGATTGGTCTCTTAGTTCCCCTTGATTCCTGTGTGTTTGGATTTGGGGCAGTATCCTGTGCTCCCTCAGCCTATTTCTACTGTGCGTTGGTTAGCAATGTAGTCTCTTTCTTCCCCTTTTGGGTTCCTGTCTTGTTTGACCCTTCATCTGCTTGTTTTGGCTTGCCTTGGCCCGTTCTTGGTTTCTTGGGCACTTGAATTTTCAGAGGCCGTGTTTCCGCCTGCTATGCCTCTCCTTTTGCTCTTCTTTCTGGTATTTCCCGGGTAATGTATGGGATCCTCCATTCATCGGGCCATTCATTGATGAACATGTCGATGTCACCTTATGTGATGAAGTAGCACATTTGTAGCCACTGTTTATCTGGATACTTCCTTGGTTGTATCCACATTGTTTATCGTGTGACCTAAAAATTGGCGATGTCCGCATATCGAATGACAACCTCTGGTGCTATTCTCCATGATCAGATGATAGCTTCCTATATGTCGCATAGGTATTGTTCAAATATGACCCCATTCTCCCTCTTATGCTTGTCATGTGACCCAGATCTCAGCAATAGGTACCTCGCTCCCGCTAGCTATGGTCTGGTACAAAACATTACATACCCTGGTTCTCGCCATCCCATGAAGGCTATTAGGGTAATTAACATGAGTAATGGGACTCTATGCCTAGGTCCTGCATATCCTTGCAGTCCTCTTGGAATAAATTTAATGGATATGGCGACCAACTCATTTAGGTGCCTTTTGCGCACTAAGCTGCAACTGCAATGACTCCAGCTGGTACTTCCTCTTTGCAACATTTTCTTATCAATTTGTAGACTAAGATTTTTGCACCCAATTGTGTGGTTGTGTTGTTGATTCATTTGATCATGATGCCTCTCATTCCCCTGGTGGTTCCATACTTCTTCTTCATTTTTTCTGCCATCTCTTTCTCCTTGGATTTTTCATCAGGAATGAACACGAGATCCATACCTCGGGTTGGTAACCCTGTTATTTGTGTGATAAGATCAACAGTTATGGGGACGAGTTTTTCCATCCATATGTCGCCTCCATGTGTGACTGCTAACAACTGCTTGACGCATGCTGTTGCATACTGGCCTCTGCCAAAATGTAGTAGGGTCAGCAGACCTAATATTTCTGTTTTCTCCAGCCTAGTTGACCACTGGTATGGCTGGTTAATCGCTTCTCCCAGTCAAGTTGTGCCTATGGTATCTATAAAGACCCTCCACACAAGTTCTAGGAAATTGGTTTCATCTGAGACATCATGGTATGAATATTTGAGCTTCCCAACATGGCCCATTAGGTCCGGTCCTACCTACACTCCATCTGGTATGCATGGTAGAACAATTTCTGCTGCAGGTTTCCTATGGGGTGAGCTCTGTATCTATACTTTGTCTTCCTACTACGGTGGTTGGTTCGAAGGTACAACAACTTCTGGTTTCTCCCCTATGAACCATTCTGGCTAAGCCGAGGCATTTGAGACCTGTTTGGCTCGACTGCTACTTCCGTATTTTGTGCCATTTCATTAACTTCCAGGTCTGCTTCAGTGATTTCTGGCACTTCCTTTTGGGTTTCTTCTTCCTCATTCTGAGGATCCTGCGTCACTGCTGGCATATCCACTTTCATGGCCTCTGCTTGTGGCTACTGAATTTTTTCCACTATTGGTGTAGAATTCATCGATATCATCTCTAGAGATGGGATTTAATCGATATCGATGATCTTCGACTGCTGCTGTTCATTTTCTTTCAACGATCCTCATGACCTAGTTTGAACCCTAGTCGGTCTGGAAGTCTGGCTTACTTTTTCTGGCTTCAGTGGTGACATAGTGGTGACTGTTGAACGTTTGCTGAGTTTGAATAACTTCTATGAGCTCTATAGTCTTTCTCTGTGCATGCTGGCTACTATTACTCTCTCTCTGTTCTCCTTTCTCGAATAGACTAGTTGCTCTTGTGCTCGCGTGTTGTATGGGATTGTCATGAAGCTTGTCGAGGATGCTTCCTCCATTATTCATTTAATGCACCATAACTGTGGGATCAATGTATCTATGGTGGTTTCGTACTTGCCATTACAATTTCTTTTCCATCTCCAGTTGGCACAATTAATTTGATCTCCCATCTGTCCTTGCCGTTCTTTAATTTTTCCTAGTATTGTCCTATCGTACTGCTTTTTGCCAATTTTCCTTTTCCCGCTTGTTTTTTACTTTGCATATAACCGTTGCCCTTGCCTTTGTCAGATTTGTGTTGCTAACTTTGTGTGGCCTTTTTTTTTTCCTTTGGCATACCACAACCTCTTTAGTTTTGTTTCCTTTTCATTCTCTTTTCGATTTTTTTTTTTAGTTTTTTACTGGACGATGGGTGGTCGACTGTCCTTATACAACTTCAGTTGTCTCCCATTGATAATTCCTCTGAGTTCTGCACCTGCTAAATCTCTTAGTTGTACATATCCTCCGTCTGTGACATATTTTACTTTGTATGGTCCTAACCAATGCATTCTAAGATTTCCCAGGTGCTGAAGAGATTTGCTGTCATACATCAATACTAGATCTCCTTCCTTGAACGTTTTCTTCTTGATGTGTCAATTGTGCCAAGATTTGTCTCTTTCTTTATGCACTTGTTGATGGAATCCTGCCAAGATTCGATCTTTCTCCATGGTCAATAGTTGATTCAATCTCTCCTATACTGCACCTCATTCTATCATTTATGTGATATCTTCTACGCACAAGCTGGGTACTAAAAATTTTAATGGCACTACTACTTCTTGGCCATAAACCAGTTTGAATGGTGTGTGCCCTATCAAATTTTTGCGTGTATTCCTGTATGCCCATAATACTGCTATTACTTTAAGGTCCCAATCATCTCTGTTGATGTTACAGATATTTGTCAATGTGTTCTCTAGAATTTTGTTGAAGGCTTCCACTGTGCCATTCGCCTGTGGGTGATACAGTGTGCTCTTTTGGTGATGGACTTCAAACACTTTAGTCATTGCGTGGATGGTGCTGTTTATGAAGTGCGTGCCTTGATCTCTCATCAACAGTCTTGGGCACCCAAATCTAGTGATTACTTGTTCAAACAAAAGGTGTGCTGCTGTCTCTACGCTGCAATATTTTACTGGTGCAGCTTCTGCCCATCTTGTTAAGTATTCCATCGCAATGATAATGTATCTTGCCCCTGTCCTTTTGGCTGATGGGTTAATTGGGGCCACAAAGTCTATCACCCATTTTTCGAATGCCTGTAATGTTACTTGTGTTCATAGTGGCATCTCGTCCCTTCTATTGGGTTTGCCTACCCTTTGATAGACATTGCATTTTTGACAATACTCCTTCGAGCCTCTGTGACTCGTTGGCCACCATAGTCCTGCCCGTAATACTTTCTGCACAGTAGATTTCCCTGCGTAATGCTCTCTTATGATTCCCTCTTGGGATTCTTCTAAAATTATTGGTCTTTCGTGCTCTAACACATATCTTTGCAAAATGCTATTTGTGCCCATTTTATATAAGTGTCCTACAATCAGTTGATAGTTAGCTACGTGGACTACAAAATTCTTCTTCTGCACGGTGGTATATTCTTGTGGCATAGTACCTACAGTCAAGTAATGAATTATATCTGTGAAGTATTCATCAACAATCTGTACTAAGAATAACTATGCATCCATAAAGTTTTCTTCTATGTTCGTAGGTTCTTCTCCATTCGTGACCCTTGACAGGTGGTCAGGTCTGGCATTCAATTTTCCTAGTTTAACTATTACTTCAAAGTCGAATTCTTTAAATACCAGTAACCATCGATAGATTCTCCCCCCTAACACTCACTTGTTGACTAGGTATTTCATGGATGAGTGATCTATGAACATATTAAAGTGTTTCCCCAATAGGTAATTCCTGAACTTTTGCAGTGCATAGACCATGCCTAGGCCTTCTCTTTCTATCGTGTTATAGTTCTGTTCTAAGTCTGATAACTTTTTGCTTTCAAATTCTATCGGGTGATCCAAGTCTCCCACTCCTGGCTACGATAAGATATCTCCAAGTGCTATTGCTGAAGCATCTACATGCACATGGAATGTCTTTTTCCAGTCTGGAAATACTAATATCGGTGTCGTAACCATCTTTTCCTTCAAAATATCTAGCCCGTGTTGACACTCGTCATTCCGCGGAAACTTTGTATCCTTTTGTAACAAATTTTCCATGGGTGCTCTAATTTGTGCATAGCCTTTGATGAATTTCCTGTAGTATCCTGTGTGTCCTAAAGTTGCTCTTAGCTGATGGACTGTTCTTGGTGCTGACAAGTTAACAATGACTGCGATCTTGCCGGATCGACCAATAAACCTTGTTTTCATACTATATGGCCCAATAGTATCCCAAACGATATTCCCAATATTCATTTCTTGATGTTCAGTGATATCTGTAACTATCTACATCTTTCTAATATTAGCCATAAAACTTCCACATGGTTTTTCAATAGGCTATATACTGTCCAATCATCCATGTATACTTCAAGAAACTGATGGATGAATTCCTTAAATGTTGTAATGACCACTCTAGAAAATATTGCTGGTGCATTCTTCAGTCCAAACGACATGACTGTGTACTGATAAGATCCCCATTCTGTTGCGAACGTGGTCTTATGTCTATCTGCTTGTGCTATATTAATCTGATGGTAGACCGAGAATCCATCAGTGAATGAGAACGCTTCATGTCCTCTCACATTCTCTAGCACTTCGTCTGTGAACGGTGTAGGGAATGGGCTATGTAGGCATGCATCGTTCAACTTCCTCAAGTCGACACATATCCTGATTACTCTTCCCTATTTCTTTTCCTACACTACCATCGAACTTATCCATTCTGACTCCTCAACTGGGTCGATGATTTCGACTTTGAGCATCCTGTCGATCTCCTCTTTAACTTTCTATTTATATATGGGGTTTAGTCTGTAAGGTCACTGTCTGATAGGTATCGCGTCAGGTCTGAGTGGTATCTTCATTTCTTCTAGTTCTCCGACTATTCCCTTCATCTCTGTAAATATTGTGGGAAAGAGGTCACTGTATTCATGTAGCAACTCTGTGATACTTTCTACTATTTTCTCATCCCAGTAATCTCCAATGTTGTCCATTTTGGGTAGCTTAGTTCTCCTGATGTTAACTTTCTTTACCTTGATTGGCGTGGAAATGATTTCTGATTCTATGGGTGATCCTTCCACATCTCTTTCACCTTCTACTTCTTCGATTTGAATGCCACACAGATCATCCTCGTCCGGTGTTTCCTCTTGTACGTGGTAACATGAAAGTAGTTCCTTGACTGTCTTCTTATTTCACTGTTTCTCTTCTATGAGAAGTTCTACTTCCATTTCTTTGATAAATATCATTCCTCTGATCCATTTAAGGGTTGCATCTATGTTGGGGTTCTCATGTTCAAATGAGAAAGTGACTATGAATTTTTTTTGTAATGTCCATTTCTCTGGTGGTGTCATTTTCCACAACGTTCTACATGCCTCCAAGTGTTCCGCTGGTGTCCCATGTCGTTCATATTTTTGTTGTTTGTTGTTTTTCTATTCTGCACCGAACCTTATGTGCAGTAACTGCTTACATTGATACCGGTCTGTTATTGTCTCCTTGTGTTCCCCCCACCATCTTGCAGGTGTGGCCTTTAGTGCTAAGTCTAGTGCTATCAGTCTCTGATTCTCTAAGACTTCGTCTTCGTATTGTGTTAGGAATGTTTCCAGATCATTTAGTCCATGGAAATTGGGTGGTTCTCTGATTTGTGTGCCTACCCACCTTATTACGCAGTCTATTCTTGCACATCTTCTCGTGGATACTTTGTGTAGCCTTTGCTGCTAGTTTTACAACCCAAAGTCTAAGTCTGTTGCACATGAATTAATGCTCTGCCAACTGAGTACCCCCTCTGCAATTGGGTTTACATAATCCTCATCGTGCTTAGTTTTTCTGTACAACTGACCGATTTCCTCTAAGTTTAGAAAAGTGGGTTCTACGAAAATCTCCCCTTCTAATGGATCTAATGGCACTATGACCCCGTATTCTCCGGATTCAAATGTCATTTTCCTGGTTTTCAAATTGATTATGGTTTGGTTGTCAAACGCCCAATCGAGACCAAGAAATTTTAGGTAAGGTGTTGTACCATCTATTATTTCAATGAATTCAAAATCTGCTTTAGTATAATGTCTCCCATGTTGAAATCCCCAATGTTAGCATTCAGTCTAAATTCCCTACTTGTTCTTCTTCTTGTGTGTAGGTGGTATGATTGCATGAAGGATGGTAGGTGATATGAAGGATCAATTAATAATTTCATGCATGATTGCAAAAATCCTTTGATTGTACTTACTTGTCCCATGGGCTGCATTCCATTGGTATGATCCAGTGATGACGAGATCTCATATTCTGGGGCTTCCTTGATTTGTTGTGCAATTGAAGTTGATGTTGTGTCCTCCTTCTGAAATTCTTGTCTGGCTTCTTTAAATATCTCCTTTTCCTTTTGTGTGTCGAACTGCTTCCTTAGTTCAGTGTTCTTCTTTACCCATTGGTTCTGCACTGGTTCATGTTGAACTATGTCATTTCCTGTTTTCGTTCCTCCACGAGTGACTATGTTGATGTTTCATCCGTCATCCCTTGCTTTGGATGAAATCCACTGGACATTTTGATTGTTCTGGTTCCTCTTTTCTTGAATATTTACTAGTAGTTTCAAACATTCCTCTGTATCGTGTTCCAATGCGCAACAATACATACAAGTTGCTGGTGGAAGTGGAAATTCCTGTGCATAATGTCCCGGTTGTTGACAATTGTGACATGTGACTGGTCCTTTACCTTGTCCGAAACCTCCTCTGGCTCGTCTTCCTTCTCGGTAGCCTGTTCGATCACCTCTTGAAATGTTATACCGTGGTGCTTGATTGTACTGCACAGTATTGTACTGGGGTTGTGTCGGGTTGTACCGCGGCTGCACGTTATTGTATGGTTGCTGCGCAATGTTATACTGCTGCTGTGCAGTGTTGTATGGAGTTGGGACTTGATTAAACTATGGAACTTCTTGCCCAATCATCATTTTGGCCTGTACCCTATATGCATCTAATGTTCTTTCCCGCATCAGCTCCATAGTTCTACAATATTTATCGTCGTGGCCCACTGATTTGCAAAAGGTGTAGTATGAACTCTTTGGGACTGTCTGGTATTTTTGCATCATAGTGCAATGGTAAGGGTTTTGACCTAGTTTCTTGCATATTTCACACCATATTCCTCCCTACGGTAATGAATTTGGCATACCTACTGCCATATACTGCACGGATGTTGGGCACTCGTTCTTATGGTTTCCTTCTGTCCTGCATGTGGTGCACCAAACAACTTCTCGTTTGTCTTTGTTCTTATTCTGGTTCAACTAAAATGTTAGATTATTCAAATCCTCCTTCAGTTCTTTGATAGCTGGGTCCGTCTGCTAGTAATGGTTCTCTTCCAGTTGCAAGGCTGCCTGCAGAGCCTCTGCCTACGTCTGAAACTTCTATTGTCGTAAATGATATTTTAAATGTGGTAGTAGTGAGTTGACAAATAGGTGTTGATGCTGCATATCGATCATAAGGTATTTTATCTTTCCCTTTAGTCACTTGAATCTCTGGTCAATATACCATACAGACTCTCCTGGTTTCTGTCTTATTTCAATCATCTCATTCATGTACTGATCCTTTGAGCTTGGCTTCTGGAACTCATTAATCAATATCTTCTTAATGTCTTCCAGTGTCCTTATCGTCCTAGGGGTACTGTTTGTGTCTAGGCTCATGTACCCATCTAGTGCGCGGTCTCTTAAAGTAACCGCTAGCTGTGCAAGTTTGGTATCTTCATCAGTGATTTGTTTTGCTTTCCAGATCTTTGCAAAAATGAACAAATGCTTCTCAGGGTATTCTACTGCTTCTCCCCAAAATTCTGGTAATTGGATAGTGGGATCGTGTTCTGCCATTCTGAATACTGAACTACTACCTCCTCCACGCGGTATAGATACTTTACTAGTGCTGCCTGATCTAGCTCCTCTAGTTGTTTCTCCTTATGTAGATGTGATTCCTGCTGTTGGACTTCCTCCGAACTTCGATTGTCTAAATGGTGGTGTTCTCTTTGGTGTATTAGTCACACATGGGTTTATGGGTTCCACATTGAAATTAATATGGATAGGATGGCTACCTTCTCCTCCCATTATTGGACCTCTTGTTTTCCTCTAATAAATTATGTGTAGGATTTCCTCAATTTGCTCCACAACCCGAAGATCCTCTACCTCTTCCTCATTGCTAGCTAAGCCCTCCCTTGCGGCTATGACTCTCTTCTTGGTATTCACCTTATATTGATAGGGTACTCCGCTACGCATCTTTCTTGATGACGCCAAGATCCACTTGATCTGGTCGTCATCCATCATGATCAGGTCCAAGGGTTCCTCCTCCTTCTTGCCTTTATCTCTACTTCCTTCCATTTATCCCCTCTGTCAGTGCTTCCCCCCTTCCCCCATGCATGTAGGGAAGTTTAGCTGTCTGATTCCATTGTCATTACACCTTTGTTATGTAACAATATCTTAATAGAAGTATACAATGATTGAATGTACCTTCCTTGAGGTCCGCATAGAAATTGTAACACCCATCCAGGATATACATACTCAATAACAACTTTACTTTAACATAATTTCATTTCATTTACACAATTCTTCTACATTTTCTCAATGATAAATCTAAATAGCATGATGAAATAAGTAATAGGTTAACTCTAAGATTTGAAACTTAAAACAAAAGTATATACAAAATATCAACAAAAAATACCACTGAAAAATACCTCTTCCTTAGTTTGTCGAAGCTCATCAATTGCAATGTAGTCCTAGGTGCTTCCAAGCATTCTTTTCCCTCTTTCCCAAAGTGAAACAATGAAATCCTCCCTGCCAACTAGGATCCTATCCGGCTTCCTAGCTCCAAGAAACCTTTTGGTTTCTTGGTCCTTCATGCCCATGACTCCAAGAACAACAAAGCACAAATGCTCAAAGAAAACTATCACAAGAATTATATCTTCCAAGAATTTCACAACCTCTCATCATGCTCAAACCTCTCCATCCTCCCCCTCCTCTCTACTTCTTCTCCCTATTTATCAAGTTTCCATACACACTTTCCCAAGTCTCCTCAACCACCCTCATTATTATCCATCAACCTCACTTATCTAGATATTTTGGGAAAATATTAAAATAAAACTAAATATAAATGACTTGCATTAAACAATAATAAATAAAAAAAAGGTCTTTATTCTCATGCTAGATAATAAATGTTATTTGATAATTTTCCCCAAAATGTACATAACACCCCACCATGCTCATTTAATTCATTACACCCACCATCTATCAAAGTCAAGAAGGTATTTAATGCTTCTAGATATTTGTATGCAATATAATTTACATATTCAATAAACATTCAATTAAATAGTTAATAATTTA
>JASDQU011404641.1:19804-51927 GCA_032191745.1 Picea mariana
ATGCAGCCTGCGGAAATCAAGCATTTCCGCAAGGCAATATATATGCAGCCTGCGTACTGTTTTCAAAAGAGTGATTTTGAGAAACTGACAAGTGTAACTTTCTTCATGAAAATGATCTTAAAGAAGAGCTAGATCATCTATCACCATGTCATTATCATGTCATCATCTTGATAACCAAAAATGTGGATAACACTCATCCTTTCGAGGACACTGGTGAGTAGGGTGGTCGTCCCCACAAATTGTGCAAGGAAAAAAAATCTTCCTTTTCTCCTTAGTGCTACCCTCCTGGGTGTTTTGGGTGGAGGCAATCCCTTGCTCAATATTATAATGTTGCTTTTTGTTTCTTTTATTCTTCCCCCCAGGTTTCTGAGGATTCTTCGGTTATGTAGAATTCATTGAATTCACCTCAGAGGTTTGAGTAGGAACCTCAACAATTTGAGCACTAGTACCAGAAGCTGGTGGGTGTGGGTCAATGGAAATTTGACCCATCTGATCAACTAACTGGTTAATAGAGGCATGTGAAACAAAACCAACCACACCATCGACATGGGGTCCTAGGTTTGGTTTCTTTGGATTAGTCAATGACTGAGGAACATTTGGGATGATATAATAAAGTGCACTTAATTGTGAATAGATCAAGGCCAAATGTTGGGCACGCAAAATGGCCTACTCCTTGGTGGTCGACTGGGCCATAGCTACATCTCTAGAAATGGGTGGTAGGAGGGATTTGGTGAACCATTCCATAAGGAGTTTATCTGAAATTTGAGTCTTAATCATTCTACATATTTGTCACCACTCATGTATATGATTGGAAATGTGAGTGGCATTATCTTGACACAATGAAGTTAAGAGTTATGTTCCTACCTCAAACCGAATGGGCAATTGGTAATGTGTTAAGAACACCATTGCCAGGTCATTGAATCTTTTAAAAGAACCACCTTTTATTTCTATGTACCATTTGGTGGTGGATCTGGTCAGGTATCTATGGTAAAGACACAACATCACATTATCATCCATCAACAAGTTGAATGAACACCATAAGTGGTATGTCATGAGGTGTGTGGAGGGGTCCTCTCCCGACTTACCATCAAATTTTGGGAGATCGGATGACAACTTGGAAGGAATTGCCGACCATGATGGGTCATGTGTTAGCTGTGATAAATCCAGTAAATATAACATTGAAAGGAAAAGCAATGATGTAAATGAATACTGGGAGGGAGGTGAAGTCTCTGCTGTCCCAGATCAACCTTGCGGTCCCCCTATATTGGTACTATTGGAGGGTTGGGGAGATATTGGAGAGTGAGTGTCTCCAGGAATGCTGTTACTTCTAGGAGAATGAATGCTCCTAGAACCAAATATACCCCCAAGGGGATATGTGGAACCTCCAAGAAAAATGGTCCCAAATTTAGTTCCAAGGAAGAAACCCCCAGGACCAGATGTGTTAACAAAGGGAAAAATTCCCCATGGTAAAAAAAATCCCCTAAGGGATGTGCCCATAGGTAAAGGTGTGCTAACCCATGGAATGTTAAAACCTCCTAAAGTAATACTTCCCTTGGTTTGACTAGGGACAACCCAAAAAACACTAGACATATTCCACCCAAAAGGTATATGCGCACCAGATGATGCCAAACCGAGCAAAAGATTGGAAGAGGTGGAAGGAGTTGCACTTCCCATGCCGAAACCTGAGCTTGACCCTACACCAAAAAAGAACCTAGAAGTGGGAATTAATGTGTATGGGATGGGCATAGCGATGCTAGGTATACTAACAGATGGAAAATATGACACAAATGACGTCCCCCGGATCGAAGGACCGATAAAAAATGGTATGAATTGTGTAGGTCCAATGGAGCTAAGGGGTGGCAATGTAGAAATCACTAGGATACTCCCTAGGGAATTTCCCCCTATCCCACTTGAGGATGGGTTCATAGGCTCAGCTACACTAGAAAAAAAACTCATTCATGACATGGTGGGAGGATGAATAAACAAAGAGAAAGGTGCATTGGCAATTTCCCTCACTTGGACAAGTAGAGGTGCATTTGGCTCAATCAAATGAGGATTAAAATTTTGTAGAGGATGTTCATCTACCAATTCTACCTCGAAGTATTCATCAAATATCTCACGCCACTTGATAGGTGGATATTCCTATGTAATGGGTTCAAGTCCTCATAGTCAATGAGACCGACATGGTATTCAAACCACGGTGAATATACTATGTTAAATTCCAAACACAATTCAACCTAAGGCCTACCTAGACTCGAACTCAAAGAGCACACCCCTAATCAAAACTAGGCTAACAACAAACAAACCAATGGTTTCATGGCCCTTCTGAAAAACAACCCTATGGGGGAGATTAATTCCCCACACAATTGGATAGAAAAGGTATGAGGAGAAATTACAATGATCTATGCGAAACAACCCTAACTAGTCCAAGCACCCTTTTTAAGGTGGGAACCCTTTATTAATGTGGTCACCCTCCAAGGGAACTAAGACCGTGAATGAATGTTTACCCCAGGTACTAAAGGCATGTCCCACCTACAGTCACCTATGTAGCTCCATAGGAAAGGTCACTAAGGCTACCACCTAACAATCAATGGCTAAGCAAACATTCATAGGTTTTGACTGCACATAAGGGTAGGGTAACAAATCCTAAAGCTCCAAAGGAATTAACCAATGAAACCCCTGTATACATAGAAATAAAAGAGGTATCACATACACCAAAACAAATATAGAGGGGTAATCTCCCTACTTTCCATAATACAACCTCATGCTTAAATCCTGTGTTAGAGGAGGCTCTTGACACACAAGTTGCAAGAATGGATTGAACACTCTTTAATGAGTCCTAAGTTTCATTTTGTGGCCTTGGAGAGTTTACTCTCCAATCCTAATCTAAGGCCCTAAACATATCTAGTGCTAGTTCACTATAAAAATAAAAATGTCTAATTGATTTTAGATTATGATTTCTTTTTATGGCTATTGCTTAAGTCCATGGGTAATGGATGAAACTTTGGTGATGTTTTGACTCTTGACCCAACCAAGTAATGCAAGAATGATGATGAAATTTTTTCACTTTGATGAAATCTAGCTATGGGAGGGGAAGAGACTTTCCTTTTTCTTTGCAAATTGAAAACTGACCTCACACACACCAACCAACCAACAATCACTTCATATCTGAAACCAAACAATTCTCCTAATGCATTCTCTTCACTAGTGCTTCAAAGGCGATCAAGCATGCAACAATCTTTTTTCCCTTTTTGGTTATTTTTCAATTGTAATGTAACAAATATTCCTTAGCTAAGAAAGAAAGCAAATGCAAAAGGAAAACCAACAAGAAACAACAAGAAACTAGGCTGTAGGAAATTGGAAATGAAGCAAGATTATCCCACTCCAATGTCTCTACAAAGATCACACTCAAAACTCACCTAGAGGGGAAGATCTTACTATGGGAAATATTTACCCAAGGACAAACAATGAAACCAATGACAAACACAAATAGATCTCTTCAGATCTATTGGGTTCTTTGCCCAATTTCACAGAAAATATAAAACAAAAACAAGACCTATTCAAGAGATGGAAATAAAACCACACAATTTCACTCAAATACCACATGAAGGAAAATTATGTGACTAAATAGCTCAAACAAAGACTACCAAATGAGAATATACCATTGCAACACCCTTTTTATCAGAACATAAACCTAATATCAAGGGTTTGTGCTTTTTCTCTGCAAATTTGTAGTTTTTACATATCCTTGTAGGACAAAGGCCTATCAACGAGCAAGGGGACTCATGAGACTACTATGGTTCAACTAGCGATGACCTGTAAAAATTTTGTTTTTTTTAGTAAGATGAATTTGTTCCAAATCTTCCAAATCTTTTTCAGATGTTCTAGGCTCTAGAGTAATAGATGGAAGAAAATCAAAAGAAAATCCTAATGAAGCAGAGGAAAGGATTGACAAAGAGACTCAAACTAGAGAATAATTCTTCCTCAGTATGGTCACTAGTTTTTTTATGGGACACAATCTCCCAGGGATCTCACTGAATGATCAACACGATATCCCTAGGATTATTGTAGTAATCCTATACATAAGAGGGTTTAGAGCTATATGGTTCTTATAGATATAGATTCAAACACACAGATTCATTACTATTAAGAAAATTTAATTCCTATGATTTTTGGATTAGAACCACAACAGATCAAAACCCAAGGAAACTTTTCTCAGACTCTAAATATACAATCAATTAGGAATAACCAACTACAATAACAAACTTGATGTTATCACAAGAATGCACCTAGAATCCTACATTTGAAGTAGATACCACTTGATGTCTTTCACTATAGAATTCCTTCACATCAACCCTCTGAATGTCCTAATGACAAAAAAATATGCAACTGCAAGAAAGTAGTTATCCACTAACTAAATTAATGTAATCGGTTTATATTCAATATTAGATTCAAAATAACATACACATAATATCATCAGAATCATAAATTAACACAGAATCAAATGAGAATGAGAGATCCTTTATTGTTAACAACAAAAGGGGTTGGTTACAACCTGTAACCATTGCAACATGGTCCCATAACTAGGCTCCAATTTCCTCCACCTGTAACCACTATAGCACGGTCCCAGAAATAGGCTCCAAGTTCCTCCACCCAATGATGAATATGTATAGGAGTGCCTCAAACACTCTGCACTCTAGCAAGTCCAAGGAAGACAAAGGTGTTCTTCTATACAAGATAAGGAGAATGCAAATTCTGGAAATGAGATTTTCTAGGTGGAGGGGATAATCTCATACACTAGGAAACAAAGGCTTTTGCAGGACAATCATCAAAATTGGAGCAAAATGATACATTTCTTGACTATGTTTTTCCTCCACCCCAAGGCTCTATTTTATACTCCATTTTGATGGTTGGAGTTGTTATGTATGGGATTTAGAAAGTTAGGGAACGAAAAAACCCGTAAATTCTTCCCAAAGTGTCGGGATTATATTTTTTGAGTTAAAATTAACATGTACGTGGGTTGCTAATATGGAAACTATGTATGTACACGAGTTTCTTTATGGAAAGTCATGTACACTTTGATAAATGGAGATTTAAAATAATTTTTTGAGGAGGAAAAGGGGATTTAAGTCTTGCAAGCATGGAAAGGGATGTAACATAGGCCAATGAGTCATCATATGCATGTGTTAGATTACTGAGAGGGGAGGGGGGTGAATCAGTAATGAGCAACTTATACCACTTATTAATCCCTTTAACCACAATGTATATTCTTTTAAGTTATTCAACAATGTTCATCAGTTCATCATCAATATACTATTGCATCATAAATATTAACGTCCATTAGTGCATAATGAACAATAATAGACACATCCACACAATACACAATACACCAGTATTTTATGTGGAAACCCAATGTGGGAGAAAACCACAAAATGATTTTCTTATATGTCAAATAATTACATTCAAGTAAGCACCAAATTCCAATTCTCTAGCTCCAACCAGAAAGAGGCTCCAACACCCTGTGTTCTTTGGCTTCAACACCCTGTGTTATTTGGCTTCAACCATAAGGTGGCTACAACCACCTAATTCTCTGGCTTCAACCAAAACAAAGAACCAACCCCCTAATTCTCAGGCTCTAATCTGAAGGAATCTCCAACTCCCTTGTTCTCTAGCTCCAACCACCTATCCTTTCCCCATCCTACCACCCTGAAATATAAATGAAAAATGTAGAAAACCTATCACTGTCACTTAATCAACCATTTCCATTGCCACTTTATCACTGTCAACCTGTACCAACAACCTGTCACAAAATGTACCAAAAATATGTACCAACAACCTGTCACAATTTGTACAAATAACTTGTACAACCAACTTGTCACAACCTTTATCAATCAACCTGTACCAATCAACCATGTACATCAATCACTCACACAACCTGTAAAACCAACTTGTCACAATTTTTATCAATCAACTTGTATCAATTAACCTGTACTATCAACCATGTACATAAATCACTCACACAACCTATACCATCACAAGTGCATCAACTATACACAACACATCCTATCACATCAACCTCATTAACCAAATCATATCTACTCACCAAGATAATTCTCAACCATATGCACACTATCACCAAGATGTGCATCACCCAAGACTACTCACAAACATCAACAAGATGTACCAAGATCAATATGTGCTTCTAAAAGTATACCAAGCCATATATTCTAGATCATCCATAAACCATGTGCCAACAATACTATTAGTAAGTGCCTCTATAAATGTACCAAACAAGTACCAATCATGTGTCACCAACACTACTAACAAGTACCTCTAACAATGCACTAAGCATGTACCAATCACATGTCAATAAATAAGCCAAAATATGACTCATCAAGATATATCAACATCGCCATACCATAAAACAACTATATGTCTCAACATGTACCCAACATGTATATCAACCAAATATCAAAGACATACACTAAGATATCCAACAAATAGGTCTCTAACAATACATAACACTACCATAAGACAAATTCCATAAACCCTTACAAAAGACCATGTGCCAAACCTCACCAACAATATGTTCCAATATGTATCTTCAAGCATGAACTAACCATATACCAATATCACCAACAAATGCCTCTCACAATACACCTCAAGATATATCAATAGAGCTCACACATGTACCAGCCATGTACTACAACAGATTTGCCTCAAAACCATTCACTACATCAAGTATAATGCAACAATAATACCTCTAGACATGTGCCAGGAGTATGCCTCAATAAATCAATGATATACCTCTAGTTAGTATCACATTACCTATGATATACCTTATAAACAAAGTGCCATAACCTTATTGATAACTACTTAACATAATGAGCATTGTATTTCTGTAGATCTAGATCTTATAGTATGTGCCATACAACCAACAACCTCTCTAGGAAAAATCCTCAATTTCCCATAACCATATCTCATGTAGACAATAATATCCAACTACACATAGGAATATGACATACCTTTTTGAACCTGTAGATAGATCTGATGTACCTGATCACTGTTGAATGCTGACCTGGGAATTTGATTTCAGACTCTAGGGACCTGGGACCAACATCAACTCAAGTTTTCATGATTTTTCTCACATGTACGTGACTTCCTCTTCTACAACTCGCATATGTATGCACCTTCCTCCACTACAACCCACTTACACCTCAGAAACTAGGGTTCTTCTCAAACTCTGAAACTTTCTCCGTCAACCCTCCTTTGCTACATTCGACTTGCGTAACTTCAGACGCATCAATCAATACATGAAATAAACCTTTCACAAAACAATATATATTCAATATGCTCATTAGGTGTTAATAGGAGACCCTCGCTCTCTTATTTATACTCTCCAAGTATCTTCCTCTAGGGGTTATCTTCTAACTTTTTTACCCAACTTCTTTCTTTTGGGGATAACCCACTTCTAACTACTTTGTCTTCTTACAACCACTTTATCTACAAATAGTAATCTCACCACTTCTAGTTGCAACTAATTTATTTTCAATTATTTTCTTTTTGCAACAACTTAACTCATGATTAACTCCTAGTTACAACCACTTTAACTAGTAAACTTCATCTAGGAGCTTCTAGAATAAATTGACTTCTTTGACCTTCTAAGGGATTCTAGATAACTCATGAGGTTCTACAACTTCACTAAGTCATGTCTCCTCACCCATGAGGGACTACATGACATACACATATCATCGGAAACAACATCACATGTACTATCCATCTATGGTAGTCTCACCTTCAAAATCACTGATCTTCATGTCTTAATTCTTCAAAAAAACTTGGGTTCCATAATCATACCTTTGGGATACTAGAATTATCCAAGGGTTGAMATCGATATCTAAGGGTTGAAATCAATATACAATATCACTCTCCAATGGTTGACATCAATGTCAACCAACTATCCAACAGCATGTGTAGTGGAACCTAAGGAGTGGTGGAGATTGCATACCTTTATCATAAGTTGTCCTTCGTATATCCTGGATGTTGTAGTCCTGGAACTCTAGCTCCAAGATCCACAACCTGCTTCCTGCATACAAACGATAAGAAATACCTCCCTACCTCTCTACTTGGGATCAAAATCCTAGATCTAATTTGACTCTAATCATATCTATAATAGAATGAATAAGATCTAAACATTTATGAATTGAACACACATGATATGGTGGAAAAACCATTGATCTATTGATAAAATAGAGAAATTACATCAGACATAATTCAGTGACAATGCTTCCTCCTTTGACTCCTTTCTCCTTTCTCCTCCCTTAGCTTCTTGGCTAGGCTAGGCTCTCTGACTTCTGGCTGTTATCGATGGAATGTGCACCTTTGCAATTGAACATCATAACAATACTTTTGAATTCTCCTCCCTATTTCCCAAGACTTTCTTTGTTATATATCTCTTTGGAGGAGGCTTGGGAGAGCTTATAGATCTTCTAAGGATCACTATAGACTCAAATGATGTGAGTTCATAGGCCCTTGTTGTGAAGGTACAACTCATCCCTCTCCCATCACCTCGTAACTCCCCAAATATAGAAGTTTTATAGATCCTCGCTTGTTGAGCTAGTAGTGACCAATGAGGATCCTTGCTTGTTTTCCACTATGTGTCCCGCAAGGATATCCAAAAGGTCTCAAATCTTGGGAAAAATGTCCATTCTGGCTTATATATTCTTATGGATTCCTCTCTAGCCTATACAGTGGAAATTAAGGCTATAACACCCCTTCCCACATTTAAATGAAAAATGAAACAAGAAAGAAAACCCAATATAGCCAGGAATCGACACGTGCGAGGAAGGGCAGGTCACCTACCTTGGTGTGTTGACACATCAACGGAGATGAAAGGTGGCTTGAGGGCACTTTGCACTTAAGAGGATTTCACTTGATCTGCACTCCAGGTGCTTTAGGGAACAATTTTGAAAGACAATGAATCGATGGGGATTTATAGCCTCTGTGGGCTCATCTTGGCATGAAAAAGGATGAAATGAGTGCAAAGTTTCCTTTTTAGAGAGAGTGAGTCCCACGTATCGACGATGATGCAAATATTTCTACTAGTTGTATCAGAGGTGACAAGGTGATAATTTTCGATTGTATCGGTGTGAACGAGGAGATGCTTGTCAGTTGTATCAACATCCATGGAATAAAAAAACCAATGTATCGACAATTGATCAGTGTTCATACACCGATACATACAATGTGTTCAAAAATCTTAAGTGTCGGTGCTCAAGAGATAATCCATGCCTATGTATTGGTGTGCACAAGTCGATTGGGCATCGATACATAAGATTTTCATGTAAATTTTCCTAAGTGAAGGCTCCCTTTTGTTAATCGATGGTGATGGGGGGTTTAACATCAGTGTATCAACAATTGAAAGTTGATCGACACTAATAGACAAAAAAATCATCAAAAACTTTCTAAGTGTCCCCCTATCTTGCGTATTGGCGGAGAAAACTAAAACTTACCGACACTGGCTATATCGGCGAGGAAAATGTTTCATCCACCAATACTACCTATTTCGGTGAGTCTAGGAAGTTTGAAAAACTTAAGTGAAAGACTTGGAAAGGACTCAATCAAGGACCAGAAAGACAACTTATATTACATAACAAGATAAAAGGTCTTGAAATAGTAAAAGGAGGGCCCCTATTTCTTGGGGAAAAAATGACTCTATGAGAAAGAAAACAAGAAAAAGGGAATTTATTGGTGTCAACACAATAATTGGTGGCACACTAGACAAAACCGCAAATATCTGCATTAAACATCTAGATGGCATATTTTCATGAGCAATAAAAAAAATATGCACAACCCATAGGGAAAGTGTGCAGGTCCCACTAAATTCAAAGCGTATAATGTGATGAGACATATTTGAATATGGCATGGAATAGTTTATGGCCATGCACAGAGTTGGTTAATCACAATGACATATTTTTAAGTTGATCCATATTTGGGAGGAAGGTGACATCTTGCAAGGAAATTATGCATCAGGAATGCTGAAAATACAGGATGATTTCACATTTCTCTTGTGTTGCTTTGCTACCAGTGATCATCCATAGCCCTGAAAAATTCAAAATAGTGTCACAAGCCTTGATCCAATACCAACGAGAGTTCATATCCCTGACATAGATACTTGCATATCCCACATGAGCTGTAATACCTTTCCCCAAGCCTTTACCTTTAAAAAAATATTTTTCTCTTGATTTCTAAAAATAGGTGGATGAGGGGATTCCAATTTTCTTTAAAGTCATGTGGGATGACACCTGTGAAAGTGATATCCACCAGCCTGATTATAGATAAGCTACCTTCCTGCGCAGTATTCCTTGGGCACTACAAGTGCCTCTCAAAAGTTTCCCTTAGCTTGTTAATTTCACATGAAACATAGAGCTAGCTCTTAGGTGTGACCATTATCTCATTCTTGCCACATTGTAATAATGGAAAAATCATTCATTACTAAATTATGTTCCACTTTTGAATCTAACCTTGAGCCATGCACATTAATTATTCAGAGAATAGATAAGGTCATGTCTAGAAGTAAAATGAAAAATTTCTGGCTTCTGGGTACTAGTGTGACACATTCAGGACTAATGTTAAGGGTCATGACACCAAATGTTCTCAGAAATATGAGTAGACAACAAAATTGAGAGAGAGAGAGAGAGAGGGAACTCTAACCAAAAATCACAAGATGAAAGTGAAAGGAATAAGGGATAAAACAATCATGCAAAACCTAAAGGAAAAGCATTCCAAAGGATGAAAAAAAGGGAGGATTGACTCCTTATATTTATGTATAGGAAAGCTGCCTTGAAAGGATAACTGAAGTAGTGTTTGAGAATTTGGCCATTAATGGGGAGGAGATCCACATCCCCTTCAAGGTCTTACAATATGTGGTACCCATGCCAATCTTTTCCTTAATCGTGAAAGGACTAGTCACAATTGCTTAAATTTAGAGTGTTTCCCTTTGTCCCCATGTGGTTTGTCCCATTTTAGAACCAAATAGCCAATATGAAAGTCCTTTTCACCAACCATTTTTTTTTATCAAACCATCCTTTTATGGGTTGCTAGTGAGAATCAAATCTGGCTCGATCTTCTTCCAATTTAACGAAGGTGTTTATTTGTTTATGGATGGTGGGACATTCCCTCTCATGTGACTGCTGTGTGAGTTGGAGGGAATGTAGGAAGATGTTTGGGGTATGATGGTGTTAGATAGGAATTTTGGGAATGTTTTGGGATGTGTGCCATAACAAGTCAAAAGGGTAAAATATAGTTAGTCAATGGATTAAAGCACACAATGGAATGGACTTTAAGGAATCAAGGCACGCGAAAGGAGAAAATGCAATGAAGTGACGCACAAAAGGAAGAAAATGGTTATAGACCGTTGGTTTTTTGGGATATTTTGTAACGATATTAGCCCATTTTAATGTATAAATATGTAAAGGGTCAGGGTAGAAAAAAGAGAAGTGAATATAAGAAGAGGTCATGAAAAAGTGGCTAAGTGTTTAGATCTTTTGGGTTATGAATGAGGTTTTTGGGAGTTAGGCTCGCATTGCAATAGAATGACTTAGGAAGGTTTGGGTAATTCCAAATAATAAATATTTTTGTAATATGGTGTGAAACTATAAGGAGAGTGCAGATGAATAATATAAGAATCCATCCGTTGTGGACGTAGCCCAATTGGGGTGAACCACATTAAAACCTTGTGCCTTGATGTGTTGCTTATGTGTGTTATGTTTCTGATGCATGTGATGGATGTTTAATATAGATATGTTTACTATTTGTGGATAATTCACAATGATGATGAATGTTTAGAATTCTGGATATGTCTCTGATATTCATTGTTATGATACCGTGCACTTAATTTAATGATGGATGAATGGATGTTAAGTGGAGGAATGTCAAGCACATGGTATATTGCATGATAATTAAATGTTAAGTAATGGAAACCACACACACAATAAATTAATGGACAATTCATGCCTCACTTCCCCTCATCACTATAGAAACTTGGTTCCTGCAACCCCTCTAGATGCCTCGGGTGAGACTTCACTTGCTTGGAGGTAATGCCGAAAGGTTTGGTGTTTAAGGGTTTTGTTGGTTTATTATTGTTGAAACTGGGGTATGCCCATTGTGTTCCAACAAATGGCTCCGTTGTCAGGACTAGGATTTGTGAATGAGAGGGATGTGGAGGCCAACTAAGGAGGAAATCCAATGGTGTTTAGATGCAAGGGAGATTGAGTTACTAGTAGATCAGAACTGGAACTCATGGATCAATGCAGATGAATGGTTACAAAGATATGTTTTTACATATTTGCATGAAATATTCTTTGTTGATTTCCCGTATGAGTTAAAATAGTGGATATAGATTTTTTGGAGAAAAGTGAAAGATATCACACTATTTCACTGAGAAACTAGACTTCTGAGTTGATCCGAGAGCTCAATGCTATAGATAATTGGGTAACACGCTCAGTAGATTACTGGTTGAGTAGTATAGTGGGAGGCTACATTACTGAATTTTCCATAGACTGTACTTAGTCATACAATATTGTTGAGAGGGAATTCTTTAAGGGACCGCGCGAAAGATGTTTGAAGTCAATGTCCAGTTGGATTAAAATGTTGTTGTGAAACAAAGGATGTATGCAAATGGAATCTGATTGCTAAGCACCTTCACGCATAGGGGGAACTAGGGGCTGACCAAGGAATGGTCTAAGTGTCACAGGGAGGAATKAAAGAGGGACGAATGAGTTGATGATGTCAAAAGAGGAAAGTCGATAGAAGTAGAAAGTGGAGTATTGTGTAGTGGTAAGAGATTTAAGCCAAATAGGAAGAGCGATATGGCTAAGAGAGAGGATCATCATAGTGAKTTTGAAGAGAGAGAAACTGGCGTAATATTCCAGATCATACCACACATAGAAAGTCGGCTTAGTATAGTAGAAGAAGAATATCTCACTTAGTCTAAAATATACATTGAACTGACAACCCCTTATGCATCTCCAAGATTTGAAGAAAATTTTGTGATTGTAGTTATTAAGGGAAGTAAGAATAACAATCAAGGGAGTTAGAACAATGGAAGTAGTATAGTAACCCAACTTCAAATAACGTCACCAAGAAGGAATACTTCATAGAACATGATGGAAGAAGTTGATCCCACTTTGAGGATGCCTCTTTTTCAGGGGTCAGTTCATAGAATCTAGAGCAACATATATTTATCTATGAAATGATATGGTTAGTGAAGAACATTCAGGATGATGACATGAATTTGGGGTTGTTGCTAGAGGTTTGGATGGAATGAGGTTGGGCATGGAAAGTGCCAATCACACCGTCAACTACGTGAGAAGTAATAGGAGTAGTTGAAGTAGTGGAAGTAAAAGGATGAGGTGCGTCAGGGAGTAAGTCGTAAAGACTACCCGTTTGTGAGTAAACGAGGTCGAGGTATTGAGCACGACTGATTGCCTGTTCTTCTGTGACAAATACACCCATGGCGATGTCACGAGTGATGTCGTTCATGAATGATTTCATGAACCACTCTGCAAGCAACTGATCGAGAAGTTCAAGTTTGATGAGACGTCGTCTCCATCGCCACTCATGAATGTGATTAGAGATATGAGTGGCTTTGACTTGTTTGATAGAAATCAAAATTTCGATTCCCATTTTGTAACGGATCAGTAACTGGTAGTGGGTGAGGAAAGACATAGTGAGGGTGTTGAAGTCGATGAAGAAGCCTTGTGGTAATTCTATATACCACTTCGCGGTGGAACCTGTGAGGGTTCACTGAAAAAGGTATAAACGAATAGAGTCATCCATCAAGGAGTTGGATGAGCACCAGAGGTGAAAATTCATTACATGATTGTTCAGGTCCTCTCCCAGTTTACCATCGAATTTAGGGATGTCGGATGGTAGTTTGGCTGGTATGGTAGGCCATTGAGGAGAGTGACAGATTGGATCATTTAAAATTCTCGACAGATCAGGGAGGTCCAGGGTGGCTATGAAGGGTAAATGTCTATTCACATGTGGGTACTGGTGACTTTGGGGAGGGAGTCCCGTTGGTAGACCAGTGGGACCATAAGCAGTTTGCATATAATGTGAAGATTCAGAAAGATTTGGTTGTTGGTGTGGAGGTAAGTAATTCATAGGGTTGTACCCTTGAACAGGGGTGCGGGGTTGAGTGTTTGAGCCCCAAATAGAATTGGGTGTGCCTGGATATGGTTGGCCTGTACTAGGGGGTATGAAGGAGCTAGCTTAAGGCTATTGCCCCCCATTTGAGGGGGGATTATGTTGAATAAGATAATTCCAATATTGGGCCAAGGATAGAGGTATGTTTTKTCCATAGGGMAGGGTTGGTGGGGGTTTCCCTCCAATCGGGGGTTGCGTCCCAATTGGAATTTGTCCTGCAAAAGGGGATTGGGTTTGGCCTCCTTAGTGAAATTGTCCACCTACAAAAATCTGGTAATTAGGTGTGAAAGACGAGATGGTGCCACTAGGGTCGGTGCCTCCGATAGAGGATGGAAGAGGTCCTCTAAAAGGGGGTCGAGGAAGTGTCAGAATGAAACCGGGAACGAGATGGTTCCCAGAGGGAGTGGAAACGCCAAGAGTCCCGGATGAGATTTTTGTAGGAGCGAGAATAGAAGCATTCAACGCATGATATCCAGGTGGAAGTGTTGGGGCGAATCTGGGTGAAAGCAGTGTGCCAATGGGGGCTTGGCTAGTCGTTGTAATCCCAATGTGAGGATTCATAGTATCTGGGACCATTGTGTAATGGACCATTTGTAGAGGGATAGTCAAGATGTGGTTAGCTGGCAGAACGTCTGTACCAGAAAAATAATAGGCAGTAGTAAAAGGTATTGCATCTGGATCATATGTTTCGGGTAGCTCAGGTGTGACAGTGATATCAACACCTGCTCCTGAGCCAAAGAGATCCCGTCTAAAAATTCCAGTAGTCCAAAAAGGATCTTGACCCTCAGGTCCTATGAAAGGTCCCGTTGGTAATCCAGAAGACTGAACAACTATATCTCCGGAAGAATTCACTCGAACAATATGTCTCTCGGAGTCAGGAGGAAGTCAGAAGTCCTCTCGAGAATTGGTAATTCAGAACCATTCTAAAGAGTTAGTTCTTTCCACTTGTGGAGTGGCAACATCTTGGACTTCACTCTATTGAGGAGAGCGCTCTGGTGAGTTGGTAGGTAAGGGTTGAGAACCTTCTAGATCTTCTGGGGGTAGGCCTTKCATTCTACGTGAACGGCGTGGAGGGTCAATTGTGATTGAGTTATAATTTTACGAAAGAAGTTCTATGGCCAACTTGGGTAAACAAACAACATGTGCTAATAAAATCTAGGAAGCACAACCAAGAAAACAAGACGTTCTAATTCCGAAGTCACTACTTGGCGATGAAATCCAACATCGTGACGACGAGACAAGAAGGGGATGGGCCAGGATGGAAAAGTTACATTGACAACCTGCTTAACGGAATTACACCCTGGTGCAAGCTCCCAAACACAATCATGGGTATACCCTCCAAGGAGCCTGAGTGAGTTTGGCCAACATTGATTCTAGGTACCGTGAAGACTTACCCCTTCACAGTCACCTTGTGTAAGAACCTAATAAGATAGGCTACTAAGGTGACCACCAACAACAATGATGCCTAGGGGAACAGTCGACAGTCCGATTCACACGCAAGGGTAGGGTATCTAGCTCGAAATCATCTTGAGAGGCTTCCACTCATCATTGTGGGTATACCTTCAAGTGACCCCCATAATATGTGCAATCTCTACACCAATATCAACAAAGCAGGGTGAGTAACTCTGTCAATCTCAATGTGACTTTAGGTTTGAACCTTGTGTGAGAAGGGCTTCCCAGGACAAAATGTTGCAAATGGAATTTGAAACTCCTTATCACAAGATACTATTGTGTGTTTTGTGCTTTTGAGAGTGTGTCTCACTGCCTATTCCAAAGCTCTAGCCTAGCTAATGTTGGTGTAAAAGATCCCTAGAAAAAGTTACTAGTTGAATTTTAAATTTGCGCAATATTATTAAAGGTTGTTGTTACGCAAAAGGAGACGGAAATGAATTGATGTTGTGTGAGACTCTGACCCAACAATGCATAAATAGGGATGAATGATACAAATTTTGTTCGATGAATCTTATTTACAGGAGGGAAAGAGGACTTTTCTGGAAAAATGTGAACTACGATGTATGATCTTCTCTGAAATATCAAACAATCCTGAACAATGAAAATTCCCTATTCACTCTCTTTCAATACTTGAATGCCCATATTTTTCGAATAAAAGGTTGCTTAAAAAAAAAAAAATGTCTTTAATTTTTTATTAGAAACCAAGCAACAATGATGGAACTGAGAACAAGTAAGCAACCAATGAAAAAGAAATACACAACAAACACCCAAATCGATCTTTCAATGAAGATAAAAATAACAAATGGACAAGACCAATCTCTTCAAATGCACATGGGTAACAATTTTCCAAGTAATAAGCAATTGAAAAGGACAATTAATCTCAACTTTTAATCCAATCAAAGGCTCCCGACCAAACAAGCACTTGGATTTGAGAATTGAAGATTATAGCCTTGTTAACAAAAGGTCAAGAGGTAAAAATTGAGAAAAAATGATCAAGAAGAGCTTTCGATTTCTGAAAACTAATCATTCGCGAGATTTGAAGTCAAGAAACATTCAATCACTAGCCAGAGAAGTTCTTTCCAGACACACCAACCAATATGGGCATCTAAAGACACAAAAGACTTAATCCAAAATTTTTACAAGTGAGTTCGCAGTCTATCAGTGGGGTATAGTGCGGGAATCAAGGATTCTCGCAGGCTAGACATAGGTAGGTTGTGAGAAGTTCGGACTGAACTGAACACTAGGGTGCAAACTTCAGTGATTCTCACAGGCTACAGAGAGGTGTAGTGCAAGAAGGTTTGTAATCAAGAAAATTTTGGAAAAATGACAGAAATTTTGAGGGAACTTCTAGATCCAGGGAGTCTGTGAGGATCTCCTCAAGACTCAGAGATTGATTGGGAATGAAAAAGGGTAGGTCAAGAGCAAATGGCCAGGTAAAAACCACCAAAATGGGTTGTATCCCTAGTGGAGTCACCAATTTTGTTATTAGATAAATCATTAGGTGCGGACACTAACATATCTCCCTAGATCCACCTGGATCTAGAACAAAATAGGACATGCCACGACTCTTTCCCTAAGTTGTAGTCATTGAATCTACTAATAAGAAGGAATGAGTGACATACCTTTATATTGCTTCCTTAGGTCTCTGTTGTTCCCACTTCACTCTGGTGCTCTTGTGAAATCAGGTCCAAGACAACAAAAACCAACCAAAGTGAAGATAACAAAGTATATTCAATGTCAACCTATGCATATGATCAAGGAGTTATGCAATAAAATAAGAGTGATTTTATGGGAAATGGACATGCCACTGTATTATATTAAATGAAAGTATAAGATACAACCAGATCGCCTTGATGTCACAAGCTTCCTTTCTGTGACCCTTGGTTCCAACACACACACTTGCTCTACATTTGTATGAATAAGATCCAGTACAACTTGATATATCAAATAGAGTCTTCAAGCTTCTATCCAAGCAAATTTATTCACACAATTCTTTCACCAATTCTTCATTCAATCTTGCTTAACCTTTTCCATGAGAAACCTTTCAATATATAGGAGAAGGAGAGATGGTTAAATGGATGAGGATGATCCCACTAAATCTGAGAAGTCAGTAGGATTCCAACCATGCGAATGCCAACTCATTTTCTAGAATATTCCCTTCTAGAACCTTCGTGACCTCTTCTCTTTTCCAAGATTTGAAACAGGTTTGCACCCTACCTATAGAGCATACTGCGAATAGTTCGCACCCTAAGTGTGGGTTGTCTACGAGAATGAAGTATTTTCACACCCTATAACATAGGCAACATGCAAACTCATCTTAAAAATGTGTTTTTTGGAAGAATATAACAATCACTTTTCTCAGGAAAAAAGTCCTTATGGGAGCCTTAATACATTACTTGTAGAGACATCACTAGAGTGACCAACATAATGTGTAAAAAATATTGTAGAAAGGAGTTTGATGATTACTGTTCATACCATAGGATTCGTAGACAGAAGATAGTTCCAAGAACACTACAAGAAAATGGTGTGTTAGAAAGGATGAATAGGACAATCATGGAGTGTGCAAGGAGTATGAGATTGCATGCTGGTTTTCCCTTACAGTTTTGGGTAGATGATGTAGATACTGCTATTTACTTAATAAACAAAGGACCTTCAAGCTCTTTGGATGGTAGAATTCCAAAGGAGGAATGGACAGAAAAAATGTACACTATTCTTTTTTGAAGACTTTTGGTTGTGAAGCATTTGTTCATATTGATAAAGAAAATAGAACAAAGATTAAGGAAAAATACAAGAAGTGTACCTTTATTGCATACGATGTTAATGATTTTGGTTATCGCTTATGGGATTATGAAAATAACAAAATCATTAGGAATAGAGATTTCATATTCAATGAGAAGGTCATGTACAAAGATCAGTTGCAGGGAAAGAAATGGAAAAAAGAAAAACAAGAATACATAGTGCTTGACGAGATCACTGAAAAATAAATTCCAAAGATACAAGAAAATCAAAATGTACAACAAAAAGAGAAACAGGTACCTCAAACACCTGCAAGTGTTGTTAGAAAATATACCAGGTTAAGTATACCCCCTGAATGATACTCTCCTTGATTGTATTATTTATTGTTGACTGATTCTGGTGAACCAGAATGTTATGAAGAGGCAATGCAGGTAGACACCCAAAAAAAGTGGGAGCACGGCATTAAAGAGGAAATTGATTCCTTGGTAAATAACCATACTTGGGACTTGGTTCAGTTGCCTGCAGGAAAAAGAGCATTACAGAAAAATGGGTTTATAAGTTGAAGGAAGAAGATGGAGGAATAAAGTAGTACAAGGCTAGACTTGTTGTAAAGGGGTTTGTATAAAAGAAAGGTATAGATTTTGATGAAATATTTTCTCTTGTTGTTAAAATGACTTCAATTAGGACTATTTTGAGTCTCGTGGTAGTAGAAGATTTGCATCTTGAACAGTTATATGTAAAAACAAATTTTCTCCATGGGGATTTGAAGGAAGAGATTTATATGTAGCAGCCACAGGGGTGTGAGGTCAAAGGGAAGGAGAATTTGGTATGCAGATTGAAGAAGATTTTGTATGGCCTAAAGCAAGCTCCAAGGTAGTGGTATTTGAAGTTTGACAGGTTTATGACAGAACATGGTTATAGTAGATGTCATTTTGATCACCATGTTTATTTTAAAAGGCTAGAAAATGGAAGCTATATTATCTTGCTATTATATGTTGATGACATGCTTGTTGCAGGGTCTAATATGCAAGATATAAATGTTCTCAAGAAGAAATTAACTAATTCACTTGCGATGAATGATTTGGGTGCTACAAAGAAAATTCTTGGTACGAGAATAACAAGAGACAGGAACAATCGCAAATTGACATTGTCTCAGGGTGACCACATAGAGAAGGTGTTGGAAAGGTTCAGAATGCAGAATGCAAAACCAGTTAGTACACATTTGGCTAGCCATTTCAAATTAAATAAGGAAATGTGTCCCAAGACACAGGAGGAGATAAAATACATGTCCAGGGTCCCTTATTCATCAATAGTTGGAAGCTTGCTGTATGCAATGGTTTGCACAAGACTAGATATTGCACATGCAGTGGGAGTTGTGAGTAGGTATATGAACAATCCAGGAAAAGAACATTGGGAGGTAGTAAAGTGGATTCTCAGGTATTTGAGGGGTACTGATACTCATGCATTATTTTTTGGAGGATCAGAAACTTTTCTACAGGGATATGTTGATTCAGATATGGCAGGTGATAAATACAATAGGAGGAGCACCACAGGGTATGTTTTTACTATAGGTGGAACAATAGTAAGTTGGATCTCGAAACTACAAAAGGTTGTTGCACTTTCAACAACAGAGGTAGAGTATGTTGTTGCTACAAAGGCTAGTAAAGAGATGATTTGGTTACAAAGGTTTATGGAGGAATTGGGAAAGAAGCGGGAGAATAAAAAGTTGTACTATGACAGTGAGAGTGCCATTCATATTGAAAATAACTCAACCTTCCATTGGAATACTAAGAATATACAGTTGAGGTACCACTTCATATGATCCACCTTGGAAGATGTACATTTGAAGTTGGAAAAGATACACACTAGCCAGAATCCTGCAGACATGTTAACAAAGGGAGTAACCAGGGAGAAATAGAGTTCTTGCTCAGTTTCAGTTGGTCTTCAAGAATGAATATGAAGATGATAAATTTTCCAAGTCCAAGAAGTTTCAAAGTCCAGCATATACAACAATGGTGGAGCTGTTGAGATCAATATCCAAGTGGGATATTGTTAGTTGTGGAACCTAATTATCTTCCTGATTCAGAGGTCTTTTGTTTTTAGCCGCGCTTATACCCCATGAAGTATTTACACCCTAGAAGTATGTAAAATCTTCCACATAGGGAGTGCAGAGGGGGGTTACCCCCTCTGTGGGGGTTTGGGGGTAGATCCCCCGAAGGAAAAATTGCCTTGTAAATGTATATTGTAATTTCATTGTAAATATGGACCGTTCATTATAAGGTCGCAGATTCAATGATAGAAATTATGTTAGGGTTTTTTTCTCTAGAAGGAAACCCTCTGTTATGAGGGAAATGTATTGCGGCTATGCATTATGGAAAATATTGTATTTCTGAGATAGGAGACTGTGAGAGAAAGAAGAGGAAGTTACAACGGGTTTGCTATAGGTTGTATCCCTTCATTTGCTAGATAATAATAAAGGAAGGACCTGGCAATTTCTCTGGTGGACGTAGCCCACACTGGGTGAACCACGTAAAACTGTGTCTCTATTGTATTGTGTATCTTCTGTGTTTTGTTTCCGCATTTGTTTTATTTTATTGCTCCACGGTCCTATTTTTTCTAACACTTCTTTGGGAATGGGTTTGCTACTGGGAAATCCCTTGATAAGCCATCATACCATTCCTGACCATGCTTACCATTTTCCATCATTTGCCCCTTCTGTTTCCTTATCTCTTGGGATTTTAGGGTGTATTGACCCAATAAGGGGTTGTCCCTCATTCTATGGGAGGAAGGGGCTAAAGGCCCAGAGGGGTTGGTGTTGGGTAAAATATAAAATCCATATATGAACCTTCCAGTTGATTCACCCAGGGATCACCCAAGAAAACAATAAAACACTTATCTTTGAATAAAAGGGGACCCATAATATAACAAAGAAACGTATGAAAGGTAGATCGAAGGATATGAGGTCTCATCACGAGCCGACCTATCATGTCCATGGATATATAGTGGTATGGCATTGTCATTATTTGGTCACCAAACCAGGGCAGTGACTCTTAGTTGCATGGTTGAGAGAAAGTGGGTATCATCACAAGCCAACCTTCTCATTTCTATTAGGAATTTGTGGGTGACATTACCACCACCTAGTCACCATGCCAGGGAAGTGACCTTCAACCTCTCCTTGTGCTATTATGAAATAAAATATAAAGAAATAAAGATAAAAGGAAAATGATGGGCTTGGAAAAAGTGCATTGCGAACGAAGGTACCACACACCCTATACAAAGGCACCCGTGAATGAGACATTATGACCCCTAGTATGTCATGAGCCCTATGACCGTTAAGTCTTGACCCCATCCACCTCATAAAATTTACATGGATTAGAGATGGGCTTCTTAGAGTCTCTTCTTGACCTAGGGAAAAATCTAGCCAATAGGACACCTCATCAACCCTCCCATACTTAAGCTTGAAAAGTCGCATAATGTCTTTGAGCTATTAATTGTTTCATATAGTAATCTTTGATGCACATGCTTAGATGGATTTTTTATTGATTGGATCCACTTATCATGATATTATTACTTGAGATCCTTGGAGGGCATGTTCATTTGTTTTTGCAGGACCTAGCTGGTGGACAGTTTTGGGAGAACAAGCCTAGCTTGGGCTTCCATGGGGCTACAAGCCCACAGGTTGGATGCCAGGGGCCCACATTATAGATGAGAGAGAGATATGACTTGCATGACTTTGATGATGACGTGGATGACCTAGCCTATCCAGTAATGATTTTCCTAGGAGGGGAAAAATGTCCTACTTTTGAGTATGATATCATGGTATTGGGGGTTTGGGATTGGTGGTGAGGTGCCACTCACTTTCACTTGGAAGTTTTGAGGAGAAGAGGTTTTTCACCAAGAAGATATCATCTAGATTCTTGACATATGGCCCTAGAAGGCTCTTCCATCTTTCTCCAACACCAACAACCTCCTCAAAGTGGCAAAACGTCCCCTAAAGGGGTGAAACCATCCTTAATTAGGGTTTAATTTGTGAAAAAGATGAAATTTTTAGTGAATTGTTTAATATTATTGTGTTAAGGGGGAAAGATTAGGGTTGTTGGCCCTTAATATTGTGTTTTACTCATTTTTGTGGACAAGCCATGTTGGGTAATTTTTGTATCAATAGAGATCATAAGATCTCATTTTAAATCATAACTCTCCCTTGTGGAGAAGGAATTATCTGAAATTTTGGGCCCTCTTGGCTCTTTATATTCTCTTGTGCTTTGGTTTATGGCTAAGTCTTGGATATTTGGTTGATTGAAGTGATACGCTAGCCTTTGAAGGATTTTTCTAGATTTTATGGTGGGTTGTCTTAGTTTTTTCCTTGAATTGGTAATCTTTTGACATTGTGCTATCATTATTGTTCAAGTCAAGGTTATTTTTCTAGATCATGGTGAGAATTATAAGGGCATACACCCCCACCATAGTTTTCTAACATAAGTATAAGGGCATACACACTCTTAGCTCAAAACCTAGCTAGAGATACTTGCCTTGGGAAGTAAGAGGGTTTACACCCCCAAGGAGGTAGTATCTCTATCTCTTTCTTTTCTTGAATCCATTAACCCATTTTTAAAGGCACTAGTCATTTACTTATTGCATTGAAGAAATAAATTGATGCCTTGTGAAACGTGAAATGTTCAAGTTTTAAGGTTGTCTCTTTGGGATAGTGATCTTGATTCCTTGGGGATTCTTCCTCCCTTAGGGTGTCCCCATTCTCCTACTACTTCATTAGATGTTACTATTACTAACATGCAGCCATTAGGGATGCATAAACCTAGCTAATAACTTACTCCTAACTCCTAAACTAACCATAGATTCCCCCCCTAACTTTGCTAGTCTAACACACTAAACTAGGCACATATTTGGGTCTATTTTTTGAGTGTTAGTTAATGGTTAAACTTACCACTATACATCATTAAATGCTACAGCTATAAGGCTGATATATTACTGCAGAAATCCACTTCATAAAAACTTGCTATTAATCAATCTTAAAGTTCTATGTTCAATTCAGTGAGTGTTCATTGATGATATTTCCTATTGATCTTGTGCTTTATATGCTGATTTGGATGCTTCATTTTTCTGATATAAACTATCATCCACTACTGAAAATTAGGTACAAAAATATTGACTTGCTGATCCACACTAACACAGAGTAGTGCAAGGTGTTTTTCTTTTGTTTCAGGAAGGTACAGGTGCACCGACAACTATTTTTTCACTTGGTATCCGTTTATCTCTCTCCACTAATAATTTCCAATCATTCATTTCTTCCATCACTTGAAATTCTAGGGGACTTCTCCTTACACTTCCCTTCATCCTTTCCATCCCCCCTAGGGTCTCCGGGATCATCTCCAAGGAGTGACCTTAGCCACCCCCAAGTGTGGGACCTACATTGAGGTGACATTGGGTGTAGGATTCCCAAAGTTGTATCACTTGTTCCATGGTTGGGTCAGGCTTTGCCCAACCTACAACTTGCACTATAACATTTTAGCACCATTTCCGGGGAGGATTTTGAATCCTCTTCATTCCCTACACAACACTTTTTGCAAGTCTCTTTCCCAAATCCTTCATCCCGAGATTGCCTAGTGACTCCACTTCAAGAACCTACCCTTTTCCTTTGACAAACCTTCTTTAAAGTTTGTCTGGTGACTCCACCTTACCGAACCCATGTTTCCCTTACTCACCTTTACCCTGATCTTCCCTTTCATCCTTTGATAATCCTTTCTCTCCCTAGAAACTCCTTTGAGGTGTCCTTCTAGTCGATGGGACTATGGCACCTTGGAATCAACCAAGACCCTGCCATCCCTCATGGAAGGAAATTTTGCAGATGGAAAGGGAAAAATCCACTGAAGAGCTAATGAACTGAGTAAAATATTTATTGCATGAATCTACCAAAGACCAAGCCCTCATAGATGAAGATATTCTTGAAGAACATGCTCATGAAGAAATCCTCCATGAAGACCCTGATGAAGCTTATTATGTTGAAGATCAAGAGGAGAACACTATGAGTTATGACCCTTTCAAGGATATTGATGACAACCTATTCCATGATCCTGGAAGTGAAGAGGCCTTAGATGCAGTTGATCAATATATTGACACTTTTATATAGATTGGAAAACATGGATGGGACATGAACCTTTTCACCTTTGACGAAGATCCCATTTATGACATTGGGGGCAGCTGTCAAACAAAGGATTGGTCTCCATACATATACGACTCAGATGTTTGGGATGGTGATGGTGACATGATCACATATTTGGTCCATCCTTTCAAGGATGACTTGACGCAGTGTTTTCATGATATCTTTAAACCATCATGCTCAAATTTTGATAGACACCAGGTTGTGGCCTTCCCAAAGCAATCCAAGGTCCATAATACCAAACGAAATTACTTTCATATTGAGACTTTGGGTAGAGATTTACAAACAAAGAAGAGATGTTTCCCGAGTCCAACGGAGGATTTTTCCTCTAAGGCTATGCCTTAAACCATTTCCTTCTTTTTGGGAAATCATAGGGTTTTATTTGGATCTCTTATCCTTTCTCAACCTTCAGGGAGCAGTGATATTCTAAGTAAGTATGAAGATCAACCATCATCTAGTTCATTCTAGAGATGGATATATCATGCTTGTGGATATACTTTCAAGCAAGAGTTCCAGTTCGATTGATATTGTGGTTTCTCTTTTCAGCAGGATTTCCTCCCTACTACCCATCTCCATGAGTTTTATTTCGTGATTGATTATATATCTTTTTATCCTCATGATTACTATGTGATAGACTTATATTTGTTGTTTCACATGATTAAGCACATGGGGAGATACTTTGACAAGATGATCAAATGGTTGCACTGGTTGTATGAATTCACCTAACATTGTCCAACACATGATCTTCAGGGCCCCAAGGTCCTAGACAAGTAGGTAAGTAGGAAAGTCATTTTGATTCCCTGCATTTGCATTATGATTTCTCATATTAGTTTAGATGCATCTCATTTTCATTTTTCTCTACTTGCATATTGATTTCATGCTTAGTTTAGATTTTTTTGAAAAAACGTCAAAATTTTCTTTTTCTAGTTTAGTTGTTATGGATTATGATCATATGAGAACAATATGAGTAAGCCATCCTGCACTTGACATTTTGATGTTTACTTGCAGGAATAGTTCTACCGGGATATGTTGTGGTTCTCATGCACTCTACGATGAGCACATGTCCCCAAATAGGAGCCAGATGTTATCCCCATTTTGTGGATAACTAAGGAGATGATGTCTCAATGCCCTCAGGTTGCAGATATGGAGTGCCGAGAGACTACATGACCAACAATACCGTTTGCACAGATGGAAAATCCACTCACCACCACAGATGGTCATAGGTTTACAAATGGAATCCACCACACCAGTTGTCTTCTGGAAGGTAGTGGGCCTTTCTCCATGAGGTACAAGTCAATATTATGGTGAGCGTCATTTCAATACCTAAGCCATTTGATTATGTTGTATCTTAGATTTCTCTAGATTTCATGATATGTGCTTGGACATTATGCCTTTTGCCTTGCTTCACCTTGGTGGTTGAAATTCTACCCTAGTAAGTGGTCTTCTTTGGGAATGGGTTTCATACTAGGAAATCCCTTAATAAGTCATCATACCATTCACGACCATACTTACCCTTTTCCATCATTTCCCCCCTCCGTTTCCTTATCTCTTGGGATTTTAGGCTGTATTCATCCAAGAAGGGGTTGTCCCTCATTCTATGGGAAGAAGGGGCTAAATGCGCAAAGGGGTTGGTGTTAGGTAAAAGATAAAATCCATATATAAACCTTCCATATGCTTCACCCAGGGATCACCCAAGAAAACAATAAAACACTTATCTTTGAATAAAAGGGGACCCATAATATAATAAAGAATTTCCTGAAAGGTAGATTGAAGGATAGGAGGTCTCATCCTGAGCCGACCTATCACGTCCATGGATATCTAGTGGTATGGCATTGTCATTATCTCATCACGAGCCAAACTTCTCATTTCCATTAGGAATTTGTGGGTGACATTGCCACCATCTGGTCACCACACCAAGGAAGTGACCTTCAACCTCTCCTTGTTCTATTATGAAAGAAAATATAAAGAAATAAAGATAAAAGGAAAATGATGGGCTTGGAAATAGTGCATTGTGGACGAAGGTACCACATACCCTCTACAAAAGCACCCATGAATGAGATATTACAACCCCTAGTATGTCATAAACCCTATTCCCATTGAGTCTTAACCCCATCTTTCTATTCTATTGTGCTTTGGTTTATGGCTATGTCTTGGATATTTGGTTGATGTAAGTGATGTGCTAGCCTTGGAAGGCTTTTTCTAGCTTTTATGGTGGTTTGTCTTAGCTTTTTCCTTAAATTGGTAAGCTTTTTACATTGTGATATCATTATTGTTCAAGTCAAGGTTATTTTACTAGAGCATGGTGGGAAGTATAAGGGAATACACCCCCACCATAGTTTCCACCATTTTATGCTTACATTCTATTGGCTTAACAAGGGTTTTCTAAGAGAAGTATAAGGGCATTCACCCTCTTAGATCAAACCCTATCTAAAGATACTTGTCTTGAGAAGTAAGAGGGCTTACACCCCCAAGGAGGTAGTACCTCTAGATATTTCTTTGCTTGACTCCATTAACCCTTTTTTAAAGGCACTAGTCATTTACTTATTGCATTGGAGAAATAAATCGATGCCTTGGGAAACATGAAATTTTCAAGTTTTAAGGTTGTCTCTTTGGGATAGTGATCTTGATTCCTTGGGGAATCCCGGTTCTCCTACTACATAATTGGATGTTACTAATACGAACTTGCAGCCATTAGGGCTGCATAACCCTAGCTAATAACTTACTCCTAACTCCTAAACTAACAATAGATTCCCCTCCTAACTTTGCTAGTCTAACACACTAAACTAGGCACTTCTTTGGGGCTATATTTTGAGTGCTAGTTAATGGTCAAAATTGCTGTTGTACATCATTAAATGATACATTCATAAGGATGATATATTACTTCATAAATCCACTTCATAACAACTTTCTTTTATTCAGTCTTAAAGTGCTATGTTCAAGTCACAAGTGATTACTAAATTCATTTATGATATTGCCTATTGATCTTGTGCTTTATATGCTGATTTGGATGCTTCATTTTGCTGATATAAACTGTCATACACTGCTGAAAATTAGGGAAAACAATCTTGAATTTATGATCCACACTAACACATAGCATTGCAAGGCATTTTTCTTGTGTTTCAAGCAGGTACATGTGCACGAACAACTATTTTTTTTACTCGGTATCCATTTGCCTCTCTCCACTCATAATTTCCAGTCATTCATTCCTTCCATCACTTGACCTTCCGGGGGAATTATCCTTACACTTCCCTTCATCCTTTCCATTCCCCCTAGGGTCTCAAGGATCGCCTCCCAGGAGTGACCTTAGTCACCCTCCAAGTGCGGGACCTACATCAAGGTGACGTTGGGTGTAATATTACCAAAGTTGTAGCACTTGTTCCATGGTTGGGTTGGTCTTTGCCCAACCTACAACTTGCATTATAACAAGAGCCATGTTGGGTCATACTAGTTATTATAGAAAGTTCATCAAAGGATATGCACAAATTACAACCCCTATGGAGAAGCTGCTAAATAAGGAAGTTAAATTTTGATGGAATGATGAATGTCAGCAGGTCGTAGACACATTAAAACATAATATAGTCACTACACCTATTCTAGTTTTTCCTAACTGGAGAAAATAATTTCATGTACATGTTGATGCATCATCAACAACATTGGGAGCTGTATTAGCTCAGCCTGGTGAAGGAGAGATAGACCATCCAATTTCCTTTGCAATAGGAAGTTATCATCTACTGAGCATAACTATACTACGACAAAATGAGAAGGTTATGCAATGGTGTATGCCTTGAAAAAGTTCAGACATTACCTACTAGGATCTCACTTCAAGATGTATACAGACCACTCTGCACTGAGATACCTAGTGAAGAAGCCAATTTTTGGGGGGAGAATATGCAGATGGATAATGTTGTTCCAAGAATATGAATTTGAGGTCATTGTGAAACCATAGAAATTCAATTAAGGACTAGATCACTTATTGCATATACTATCAGGTGAAGATGCATGTGTAGAAATTTCAATAAAAATTAAGTATTTCATGTGATTCATCTAACAATTATATTCCACTGTTAAATACATAATCTCTTCTACTATTATTCTTGTGGAAAATTAAACCACGATGATCACAAAGTGAAATATCAAGAACACATAACACAGAAGTTTTACCGGGAAAGCGTAAAGCTAAAAACCCCACTATCATATATTATGTATATCATGGATCATGAAACAATATCATAAAAAACTATAATCCAAGAGCTCTCAGTACAATACAATCATCTCACACTGTCATACACAAATTCATCAAATACATGTGCCAATTTCTGTGTCCAGACAACCTTCCTCCTCTGCACAATCCATGCAATTAGAATTATCACAATGAATTCGAATTACCTAGTTTTCACATGCTCATAAGCATATCCACTTCATGTGTGATTGCATGAGTGCACTTCACTCAAATCACAACTGATAGCCAAACTGTCCCTTTCACCTGTTATCTCAACTGGATCTCCACTGGGTCTGACATGCATGTAGTTAACTGTGGTGAATCTTCAGTTGCATGTGAGTTCACTGATTGTGAATTAATGAATAATTAATTCACTAAACTCTCACTAGTGAAAATTTAGTTACAACTAGTACAACTGAGCTTAACTCACTTAACTACAATTATAATTCTGTTACAACACCAAATCACACAGTTATAAATGAGATAATAGATTAATATTTATTGTCCAATTTATTCGAGGGAAAAGTAAATTAGACACATGTTTCTTGTTGAATTTTCAACAGCATGCAAATTGGATGATAGTTTACCAAATGCAAACCTATTTGTAGTTCATATGGTGGATGTCCATTTTGCAAACATAGTCTAGTTTTTGAGCATAAGAGTAGCCTCACCAGAGTTCACAGTTGCACATAAGAAGAAACTAGTCAGGAAGGTAACAAACTATTGTTGGATCATGTTGTCATTGAAGCTAATGGTTTGATTGATTGATGTCAAGTGATTGATTGATGTCAAAGGATTGATTGATTATTGATTGATGTAATATAATATGTATTTTCCTTGATGAGAATGCATAGATGAAGATGGATCAATGAGTTGTCATTGATACATGATGAAGATGGATTGTTGTGGTTTCATTAGTATATGATGCATTGTTGGAAAAATGTATATATGACTCATTTGTCTTATCATGATTGATAAGGTGCACAAATGGATGAACTCCAAAGTGGTCCCCTTATGGTGAAAGCCCTCACGGGAAGACGCTTTGCGGATTGAGTTATCCTAGAAGAATGGTTGGAGGACCTTTGCTCTCATTATTTTCTTATCATGATTGATAAGGTGGAAAAATGGATGAAATCCAAAGTGGTCCCCTTATGGTGAAAGCCCTCATGGGAAGACGCTTTACATATTGAGTTATCCTAGAAGAATAGTTGGAGGACCCATGCTTGTATGTGGAATAATGAGATGAAGATCAAGGAAATTGTTGGTGAAACTATCCTAGATGGATAGTGCTTGTCATGCCATTTTTGGTGGTATGTGAAATGTCACATAACTCCTCATGGTTTGAGAGTTATGGCCTTATGAAGATGAAGGACCCCCACATGAAGGATTGAATCCCCCAAGGTCAAAGAAGTCAAAGTGACCTAAAAGAAGAAATCATTATTTAAATGACAAAGTAAAGTGACAAAGTCAAGGTGGATTATTTAAATAATAAAGAGAAGTGAAAAAATCAAGAAATGATAAAGTAAGGTGACAAAATCAAGAAGGGATATTTAAATGATAAAGTATTGGAGAACCTTCTATTTATGGAAAGTGGTTAACCCTAAAAATAAGGAAAATAAGTTAAGTGACCTAGAAATGGGTTAAGTGACCTAAAAGAAGAAATCATTATTTAAATAATGAAGTAAGGTGACAAAGTCAAGGTGGATTATTTAAATAATAAAGAGAAGTGAAAAAAATCAAGAAAAGATAAAGCAAGATGAGAAAATCAAGAAGGAATATTTAAATGATAAAATATTGGAGAAATTTCTATTTATGGAAAGTGGTTAACCCTAAAATAAGGAAAATAGGTTAAGTGACCTAGAAATGGGTTAAGTGACCTAAAAATGGGTTAAGTGACCTAGAGTATGAAAGTATAAATAAGATATCAATGGTCTCTTGTAGATCATTCTTTTTGTGGATCAATGGAGAGCTTCTTGTGAGAATATCTTTTGGAGTATTGATGGAGAGTTTCTTGTGAGATCTTCTTGAGCATTTTTGGTGTGGAACACTTGAGAATATTGAATATCTATATGTTTATGAGGTAACCAAGGATATCTAAGCTGAAATTCTAAGGAAAGGTGAAAAAAAGAAGGACGAAATGCAAGGAAGGATAAATTCTTTTGATGGTGCTTTCTAAGGTATGTTATTTACAGGTCATCTCACCATTTTCGCTATAAATTTTTTTCTATAATGATTCAGACTGTGAACTTGCTATTTCATTGAGAAAAAATACCTAAGTATCTATGGTAACAAATTTAGCTTGTGGGTCATTGTAGTTTCGGAGTTACACTCCGTGGAAAATAGGGTTTGTGGCTAGTCCTGAAACGAGTCAAACACATGTGTTTTGGGTAAAAACGTCATAACTTATTCATAACAGATCCAAATTCAGTGAGAAAAAATGTGTTGGTTAGGGTACAAGATTTATTATGTTTTTTAATAGGTTTCCTATTAATTCATTAAAAATTTTGTGCGGACCACACTCTACAAAGTTGCTCTCTAGAATAAGCTAGAATTTCGCAAGGTATTCCATTTTTGCTATAACGCCTTTTCTAAGAGGTTCCAAGTAGTGCCACAGGAGGAATTTCATAAAAAACACTGAAGAATATTTTTTATCAGTTTCAGATCTTTATTCATTAGAGGTACAAAGTTATGATTATTTCAAGTTGGGGTTGTTGACTAATCCAAAACTAGTCATGGTTGAGACAAGCAGTTAATGAGTTGGCACATACATGAGGTGTATAGTTGATGATGTTGGTACATATTGATGATTCATTGTTGATGATTATTTGACACATGATTGGTATATACTTGGTACATGGTTGGATGCACTTGTTTATGGTACATGTTGATTACAGGTTGTTTGGCACAAGTTGGTGCATGGTTGATGCACTTGTTTATGTTGACAGATTGATATCTATTGAGGATTGTTTCCTCATCTTAGTTGGTGCTGAGAATGTAAGCTGAGTCTTGCATATAGAGTTGGTTCTCTTGTAGAGTTGTATTCTATTTAGTTGTTGCTGAAAAACCCCCGGATTGAAGTCCATAATAAAAAGAAAAATTGTACATATATTTTGTGTTCTTTGTGTTCCTTGTGGAGATGATTTGTTGATGATATGTTGCTGATATGTATTCACATCTAACTGATTATAAATGAAAACAATGAGTAATGAGCAAATGTTGAATGTTAACTAAGGAGTTTTTGTGTAAGAGGGATATTTTGGGAAAAAGATCCCCACACTCATTCACCCCCCACTCTAAGTGTGGTAGGTGTGTCCAACATTTGGTATCAGAGCA